>JAGYYJ010001589.1:0-18277 GCA_019671005.1 Hibiscus mutabilis | reverse complement strand
TGATTAGTTTTTTGGTCGGTGTCTTGATTCTCTTGCTTGAACGCTGATGGTTGTTTTCTTGTTGCTGGTGGTGGAATCGATCCTCGTACGGGGTTGTCCTCATCGCCCTCTCTTCATCAATGTCGTTTTCGCTTGATTCAATTGAAGGATGTCTTTAGCTTTGGCTGCCGTGGCATCTTCAGGTTGGTTGTCGTGGCATCAGCTTGTGCAGGCATGATGTAGGTTGCCGCGGCATCATCTGCTGCGGTTGCCGTGGGTGACTACTTCATTGGTTGCCGGGCAAGGATCTCGGCAGAAAGATTGGGAACGGCACGCGATTGTCCGGGTACTTTTCTAGGATGACTTGGGTGATGGCATTGTTGTGCTCCTTCATGTACCGCATGAACATTAGTTGCCGGTCTTCAATTTGCCTTAGGTGGCTTGCCAATGGTTGCAAGAGTGCTTCAAAGTGTCCCGGGTTGATGGCCGAGCTGTTCGCGGCATTAGGTGCTTGGGCATTAGGGATTGCCGGGCGGCAGAGTTGCCGCGGCAATTGGAGGCCTTGAAGATTTTCCCTGCCTCCCCATTAGCTTTTGATTTGTGCTTGATTCCAACCGACTTTGGTAGGGCCTTTTCATCGGTGGACTCACTTGGGACATGCATCTCCTGCAAAGATTAGAAATTAAGCAAGGGAAGAAAAGAGAACCCTTATCTTTTGAGCTACATACAAAAATCTCATCACAAATAATTTTTCCAATGTTAATGATGCGATTATGCAAAATAGAATGTATGAGCAAAAGACGTGGTATATCAACGGTAGTATTGTGTGTGGTGGGCATTAAAGAAGTTTTAACAAACTTATTCCATAGTTTTGCCTCGGGTTTAAGCCGAAGGCGATTTACCGTGCCCTTGTATTTACCGGCTGCTCCAATGAGTTCCCGGCTGAGTGAGTTCTGAAGCACCTTGTCGAGTTGCTTGGGCGTGATTTGATCAACGAAGGCTTGATGCTCGCCCTCCTTCAATGTAAAGCCCGTAAAAGGTGTTGACGCTTTCGGGCTTATGAGTATGGCCTTGTCACGAACAAAAACATAAGGATTATCCGGTTAGGTGAGTGAGAGCATAGAATTCTCTTACCCATGAGATGTTACCCTGTTCCGATTGATGGCAAAAGATTTGCCACTTTTGATGTGCAATCCTCTCAAGATGAATGGTTCAAGGCCAAATCTTGATGAGAGTTGAGTATTCAAAGCCTTGTTCTTCATGAATCTTCCGCTTTCAAACTTGGAGGAAATCTTCTTGAACCACCGTGTAGCAAACTTTTGTATCTTGGTTCTTGGAGGAACTTGGATGAACTAAAAATTTAATTTTGATGCCATGGATGATCTTGGTTGTGAGTTTTGTAAAACAAATAAAAGAAAAGAAAAGAAACTAAAAAGTTGCAAGATAAAAAGTAGGAATAGGTTAAGGTGATGGGTTTTATAGAAAAGATAGGTGGTAAATATGGTGGGTGGGATTAGAGGAAAACGAAAAAGGGTTTTGTTTAGGAGAGGGAGAGGGTGACGGCAAGGGGGTTTGATTAGGGTAAATTGGAGGCTTTATATAAGCCTTAGATTCAGCCCATTAGTTTCCTTTGTTGAAGATGTTTTCCTTCTTGGATTAAAATTCTTTTATCTTGAACTTTTTTCCTACAATTCAAAGACAAATCAAATAAGGATTAAAATTAAAGATAAACTAATAAAAGAAAATAAATAAAGATGTATAAAGGGATTCTTAAACTTAAAAAGATAAAAAAAAAAAAAATCTATCCTAAAAAAAAATAATAATCGTAATAAAAAAAAAAAAAAAAAAAAAAAAATTAAAAAAAAAAAAAAAAAAAAAAAAAAAAAAAAAAAAAAAAATAAAATATCAAAGGAGAGAGCATGCTCATGCATCTCCTAAGTTGACCACTTTGTTACGCTCCACATGGGCACCATTGTAGTGTTTCAATCTTTGTCCATTAACTTTGAATTCATGTTTGTCGAGATGGACTTGATTATCACAAAGACCATGGGAGAATGGTTTGACAACTTCAATGGTCCCGACCATCTTGATTTCAGCTTTCCCGAAAAAGTTTTAGCCGAGAATTGAATAAGAGAACTAGTTGCCTCGCATGAATTGTCGCGGCAATAGTTTCTTGTCATGCCATTGCTTTGTTTTCTCCTTGTAGATTCGCATTGTTATAGGCGAGTGCACGGAATTCTTCTATCTCATTGAGGTCCAACAAACGCTTTTGTCCGCACTTTCCCAATCCATATTCACGGTCTTGATTGCCCAAAGATGCCTTGTGTTCGATTTCCACCGTAGATGGCATGTTTTGCCATAGACAAGTCGGAAGGGGGACATACCTAAGGGTGTTTTGAATGCAAAGCGATATGCCCAAAGTGCGCCATCTAGTCTTAATGACCAATCCTTCCTAGAGGGATTTACAACTTTCTCGAGTATACCCTTCAATTCCCGGTTGAAATTTTGCTGCTTGCCCGCTGGTTTGTGGGTGATATGTCGTGGCGATCTTGTGTGATATGCCAAAGCATTGCAACATCTTGGCAATTAGTCTGTTGTCAAAATGCTTGCCTTCACACCGATAATTGCTCTCGCATCCCAAACCGTAAATATGTTTTTCTCGCAAGAATCGCTGCACGGTCTTGGAATCGCTTGTTGGGAACCGCAGCTGCCTCAACCCATTTAGACACGTAGTCGACGGCAAGTAGAATGTAGAGGTTGCCGAATGAAGATGGGAAAGGTCCCATAAAATCGATCCCCATACATCGAACAATTCCACCTCGATGATGTTCGAGCGGCATCTCATGTCGCCTAGAGATATTGCCCGCCCTCCGCAACGATCACATTGCTTGTAAAAGTCTTGGGCATCTTTGTACAATGTTGGCCAATACAAACCGGATTGCAAAACTTTGGCCATGGTACGAGTTCCTCCAAAATGTCCTCCATAGGGTGAAGAATGGCATTGCCGAGTACATTCTGTTGCTTTTTCTTCAGGACACATCGGGCGATAACCCGATCCGCACATTGTTTAAACAAAAGAGGCTCATCCCAAAAGTAATGCTTAGCATCATGGCGGAACCGCTTTCCCCTTGGTGAGTAATGCCATAAGGTAAAATACCACAAACAAGGAAATTAACTAAATCCGCTGCACTGGTATTGCCGAGGCATGTGCCGCCGCAGGCGATCGCCCCCCAAAATTGCCGAGGCGCGCGCGCGCCAAGGCTGGCCGCCGCAGAGCGAGTTGCCGAGGCGCAGGCGCGCGGCCATGGTTGCCGAGGCGCCGAGGGTTGCCGAGGGTTGCCATGCCGCGCCCCATGGTTGCCGAGGCAACTAAAATTTGTTCATCCGGGAATGCATCGATATCTCTAGATCCGCGCCCTCCTCCCTATTGCGCTCTAAACGTGATAAGTGATCGCCACTTGATTTTCTGTTCCTTTCCGTCCTTAATTTCAATATCAAATTCTTGTAAAAGTAATATCCAACGAATCAAACGAGGTTTGCATCCTTTTAGCAAATAGATATTTGATTGCCGAATGGTCCGTATGAACAATTACCTTTGTACCAATCAAATAGGATCGAACTTGTCAAAATGCGAAAACTACAACTAGTAACTCTTTCTCCGCTGTTGTGTAATTCACTTGAGCACTATTAAGAGTTTTACTAGCGAGTATATCACATGGAAGGTCTTACCTGTGGCGCTGGCCTAGGACTGCTCCTACCGCAAAATCACTTGCATCACACATGAGCTCAAAAGGTAGCGCCCAACTGTGGAACGACAATGGGTGCCGAGGCAAGCTTTTTCTTTAGGGTTTCAAATGCTTGGGTGCAAGAATCATCAAAATCAAGACTTTATCCTGTTCAAGCAAATTGCACAAGGGTTTAGTGATTTTAGAAAAATTATGAATGAACCTCCTGTAAAAAACTCGCATGTCCAAGAAAACTTCAAATTCCTTTAACCAACTTGGTGGGGGTAATCTTCTCGATCACGCCCACCTTGGCTTTGTCTACTTCAATTCCTTGATGAAATCTTGTGGCCGAGCACTATTCCTTCATCTACCATAAAATGGCATTTCTCCCAATTGAGGACTAAATCGCTTTTTTCACATCTTGCCAACACCTTCTCTAAATTGCCGAGACAACTTGTCGGGTCATTACTAAAAATAGAAAAATCATCCATGAAGATCTCAAGGAAGTCTTCGACCATGTCCAAAAGAGAGTGCCATCATGCATCTTTGAAGGTTGTCGGGCGCTATATAAATCCGAACGGCATCCTTCGGAAGGCATAAGTACCGTGATGGGCATGTGAAGGTTGTCTTTTTCTGATCTTCTCCGTGCTATGGCAATTTGATTGTAACCTCAATAACCATCAAGAAAACAATAAAAGGGTTTACCCGCAAGACGGTCAAGCATTTGATCAATAAAGGGTAATGGGAAGTGATCTTTCCTAGTGGCTTTGTTTAGCTTTCGATAATCCATACAAAACCTCCAACCGGTCACAGTCCTGGTTGGAATGAGTTCATTGTTTTCATTACTTACCACCGTTATACCTCCCCTTTTTCGGTACACATTGTACCGACTTACCCATGTACTATCGTAGATAGGGTATATAATGCCGGCGCTAAGCCACTTGATGATTTCTTTCATTACAACCCTTTCATGGCATGATTCAGTCTCCTCTGGGCCTCAATTGAAGGTTTGTGATCATCTTCCAACAAAATCTTGTGCATGCACACCGCCGGCTAATTCCCTTCAAGTCGGCAATTGTCCACCCTATTGCCTTTTGTGTAGCTTCAACATCTTGATCAGCTTTTTTTTCCTACTCAGTCAGTAACTTAGAAGAAATAATTACAGGCAATGTATTATCGGTTCCTAAGTATGCATATTTTAGTTGCTCGCAATTGTTTCAACTCAAGAATCGTGGTTGTTCAATAGAGGGTTTTTCGAGCTTACCTTCCTTACCCGAGTAATCCAAAGGGTTCAAAGTATGTACCGGGTCGATTGACTAGCCAATTTGCCTCTTCTTGTTGTTCCTCATCGACCGGTTCTTCATACTCCTCAGTTCCTCTTGATCGGCAATGTAGTTGCCGAGGCAACTAAATTCCTCGTCGGGGTAAACTCGTCGCGGCATGAAGAAGTTGGCATTCTTCCGATCATCGGCATGCCTTAGTGTTTGGAACACATTTAGTTTAACTTGCTGGTCATTCACCTCATTGTGAGTTCTCCTTTTCAACATCGATCAAGGTTCTCCCCTCGCTTGCTAGGAATGGTCTCCCGAGAATGATAGGTGCATGCTCATCCGCTTCACAATCCAAAACAATAAAGTCAACGGAAAAATAAATTTATCAACTTTTACCAAGATGTCCTCGATTTTTCCTCTCGATGCACATAGGATCCGCTCTGGCTAGTCAGAGCATAATCATGTAGGTCTTGCCTTCCCGATTCCTAGTTTCGAAAACCGATTTAGGCATCAAGTTTATGCTAGCCCCAAGGTCGCATAATGCTTTCCCGACATAGTGATTTCCAATGGAACAGGTATTGTGAAACTTCCGGGATCCTTCAACTTGGGTGGCATACGACAGTAACATTGCCATGCATCCTCTCTTGCGGCAAATCGCTTCAAACTCTCCTAGCCTTGTTCTCTTGGACACAATGTCTTTAAGAAACTTGGCATAGTTTGGCATTTGTTCAATTGTTTCCACCAATGGCAAGTTGATGTGGACTTGCTTTAGGATATCAAGAAACTTCTTGAATTGGTATTCTTGCTTTTGTCGCTTAACCTTTGTGGGAATGGTGGTGGAAGTCGATATCTTCGATCCTTTCATTGGTTTGAAACCTGATTGACGGCATTGCCGGGACAACCGAGTTGCCGAGGCATTATCAATTGGGGTTGCCGAGGCATGCTTATCGCAAGTTGCCGAGGCATCCTTATCGCCGGGCTGCCGAGGCATGCTTATTGCCGGCTGTCGCGGCAATTCCTGGTTCAAAGATCCGAGGCTTTGCCGCCAGGTTCGCCTCTGATCTTTTGTGGAGTTTTGTTTGATGAGCGGGTTTGAGCCTCTCTGTTGTTGGCCACTTCTAGTGGTGATTGCCTTACATTGCTCATGGCCGCCTCCTTCTCTTGCGACTTCAGTATCGCTAGGTAAACCTCCTTGCGGTCTAGTATTCAGATTTTGAGCAAACCGTCCGACTTGATTTTCCAATGATTTGATTGCCGCTCTTGGTTTTGCAATCTCATCTCGGTCCTGTTAATAAAAGCATCAGTTCTTTTTATGAAATTACTATTCTCAGCCATAAAGATTCAGTTTTCATCATAAAAGCATTTAGAGAATTTTCCAAAGAACTAGATGTTGTCGGTTGTTGCCGCGCAATCGCTGTCGCGGGCATATTCTCGCTGAATCCCGATGCTTGTGCATTCTGATTGTTCTGGCTTAGAGCATTGTTGGGATTACTCCATGAAAAATTTGGGTGCTTCTTCCAAGCTGGATTGTATGTATTGACATCACATTGTTGTTCCGATTGTAATTCCCACATAGAAGCCGGATTCCGATTCTCGCATACATTCGTAAGAATCATGGTTATCACCACATAACTCACAAAAAGAATCCATTACCTTGACTTCATGTGTGTTGTTTGGTTTTTGCATGTTCGACCATCTTGGTTAAAGTGGCCAATTGTGCCAAATTGAATCGATGATCCTAGTTCATGTATTGTGGCTTACGCCTAACTCCTCCTCTTCTAGTAGAGGGGAATTGATAATCATTCTGGCCAGCCTGCTTAGAATTTGCATTGCTTCCTCCGGTGACTTATCTAGAGTATGCCGCTTGCCGAGGCATCTAGCATCATCCTTGTTGGTGTATTCACGGCGTTGTAAAACATTGTTACTTGAGTCCACACCGAACTGTAGGGGGGCATTTGTGTAGAAGTTCTCTATATCGCCCCAAGCCTCGTACATGGATTCATCATCCGCCACACCAAAAGAAGTAATGTCGCTACGGCTTATCACCAAATTTGTAGGATTAAACCGAGCAAGGAAATCACGACAAAGATCGGGTCCAAGATGCTATTGATCCGCAGAATGCTATTCAACCATGCTTTCGCCCTATCCCTCAAAGAATAGGGGAATAATCTTAATCGTAAGACATCGGGGTGACTCGTATTTTGAACGAGTTGCAAATCTCGAGGAAAGATTTAAGATGTTGTCGCGCATCTTCAGCTGTCGAGCCGCCAAATTGACCAATTGTGTTGATCATATTAAACATTACCGGTTTTAACTCAAAGTGGTCGGCTTCACTTTCAAAAAGCGACAACTCCCGGATTAAGTCCATCAAGATCTTCTTCAAGATAGTCTCGAATAGTTCTGTTTCGCAAGAATCACCCTCCTCCTCCTCGCTGAACATCTTGATTCATATTGCCGCCTTGATTAGCCATTGCTACTCTTATCCTTCGCCTAAGTCTTTGTAAGGTTCGCTCGATTTCTGGATCAAAGGGATATTCTGTGTAATCGGTCTCGCCTCGTCATATACCAATGCAAAACCAAAGTTTGTTAGCCCTTTGAATCTTAAACAAGAAAAGTAAAAAGAAAGTGCAAGAAAATAAAAACAAAGTCGCTATTGCCAATCCCGAACGGCGCCAAAAACTTGTTGCGCTGTAATAAGTGCTACGCAATTGTGCAAGTATACACGCTGCAAGTTATAGTATAAAAGATATCGCCTCCACAGTGGATTGGTGCCACTTCAAGAATCTAGTCTCTTGCACTCGTAAAAAGTAAAAACACAAATAAAGGATTATAGGAGTTTAACTAATAACTAAACTAGAAAGCAATAAAGTAAAAGAAAAAATGAGATCAAATGAGAGAGAGAGGCCAGGTTATCGTGAGTTGAGGTGTGATAGCCGATTGATCGCCTTTGGTAAAAGAGTGCACGGGCAACTCAGCTTGTCGTGGGCAACTTGCACAACGGGGGTTGCCTTGGCAACTAATCGATGGTTGCCTCGCAACTAGTTGGGCAACTACTTGGGCGCCCGGGCAGCAACCTTCAAGGTTCGGGCAGAGCGCTTCTTCAATGGTTTCTTCTTATCCCTAAGTCGAAACTCTAGCTACTTGTGCATGCCTTGATAATACATCCCAAGTGAATCAAGGGTGAACAACAACCAATCTTGCGCCCCTCTTAGCCGCTGAAATCCTTAACTTATTCCTAAGCCGGATTAATCTTCACCATCAATAGATTGAATAAAGATCATATTCATTCGCTTTTGAATCTAACTCTCCTGATATTAGATAAATAGATGAAATCACGAGATCCTCTCCCAATTCACTCGCAAAAAGAAGAATAAGAACCAAGAATGAATAAACCTTGAAATAGAAAAGTGCAAACCTTATTACCTAATCTATAAGAAAACAAAACGGTTTGCTGCCTTGAATAACAAGATTAAGAAACTATATTGTTTTTTGTTAATTAAAAGTGTTGGATGTGTTTCATATTAATTTTATGTTTGATATATCAGTTCTCATTGTTAGTTACCATATTTGTTCACATCACTGTTGCTTCTGCTAACAGTCAATCATAATTGAGTTTTTCTTATCCCTTGTTAGTTACTAAACTTTGAATTTAGTTTCAATCGTAGTTAACGGTTAACGAATACTTAATCAAACTCGGTTAAAAAATTGTTCACGCTTAATCAAATTTATATAATAACACATTTAATCTTTGCTACTTATATATTCTATAATTTGATTCTAATTTTAATCATCCAATAAGATGAGGACGTGTATCATCATCTTATCGATGGAAAATTGAAGAAAATATAAAATGAGTTTCAAAGGGTTCAAACTGAGACCTACATTTAGTTTAAATTCTGTATTATATAAGTATAATATATATTAGTTATATAGTATATATACATGAAATAATTGTTTGTTATATTAAAATAATATGTAAAAAAAACTTTCTTGAAGTTAAAAATAGACCTGCAAACTTGACTTGAACCTGATTACCATTGTTTAGGTCCCTATGGGACCTGAACACAATAGTTTAAACTTGATTCAAAACTCAAACAAACTAACTATATACCTAAAAACGAAAATTTTAGTTTAATTGATATGGACTCATACCCGATTTGACTCAAACCAAAACAACTTGAATTTAGAAAATCAACATGTCAAAGCAACTCAAATTGAAAACAACACAAATTTAATTTGCTCGTGATCAAGAACATCAATTAAATTTTAACCCTATAGCGAGTAAAGTGAACGGATAATTTATTGTTGTTATTCCGTATCTAGTTTTTTAGCAATATGCTAATAGTAAAATGAGGTATGCTTTTATTTCTCTTTGTATTATACTACTAAACCATCACACTCAATAATAGTTTATTGCTTGGACTCATCTTTTTCTTTAAAAGATCTTTTTATTTTGTTTCGATAACTTTTAAATAAAAATTTGCTTTGAATGAAAGATTAAATATAAAAATTCTCAAGATCCTCCAATTAAATTTTTTGAGGTCTTTGATTTTTTTACAAGTAGCTAATGCCATGCCAAAATAGTTGGCTAAAGAATAGGCTTTATGTTACATAAGGATGGAAAGATGACAAACAATTGAACCAAGTTTTTTTCGTTTAATATGGCAAGATGCCCTTATATTTGCTTCCCACATTTATTGATAATGACATTATACTAGTCTTAAACCCTCGCCTTTCCTTGATGAATTATCCCACCCTGAGCAGCCTAGAATGTTTTTAAGAGCTGCCTTAAATTTTTGTAAAGACAAACAAATTTGTCCAATATGGCAACACTTGCCATAAATAATGCTTTAAAGAACCTTTTGGGATTTTCTTATTACATTTAAAATGGGTGACTAATCATGAATTCACTCAAAGTCATGATAAATCTAGTAAAAATGTGTTTATGCACACACGCCTCCCCAAATATCATTTTATCGCTTATTGGCCTCAACAACTTTGACCCATTTAAACACTTATCAGAAACCATAAGAATTGTTCTAATGCCAAGGTGCACTTCCTCAACCACAAGTCCACATGCATATCAAATTTGGTAAATTTTAGTGTTGCGCAAGACCATCTAAGATAAAAGCCACAGCCAAACTTTAATCTAGTTCTTAATTCAATTTGATCAATATTCTTCCAATAATATTAAATTAATAAAATTGCTGTCATGGCCAATCATCCTCATAAAATTGAATGTTTAGGCTACTTAATAATATGGTGACATCGCAATTGTTATGAATGATCAACTTGGAAAATTCGAAATGTTTGGTCGAATCATCCAGCATTAGATTGTATATTGGCTGGACCCAATAGTATTGCTTAACTTATCCTGACTAATTTAAAATGTTTTCCATAATATTTTGTAAAATTTAAATATCGTTGATATGTAGGTTGGAAATTTATAAATGGTTTTACCAAGACTTCAACTCCTATAGCAGAGGTGGTCGCCTTAGAAGTCGTTATTTATGGCAAACATATTAAAGATCAAACATGCTTTAAGATCGCATCTTTATTTGTTGCTTGGAAATCCGGTACTTGCCATTATTATACTTATTATTATTATTATTATTTGTTCTAAGGCTGTTTTTACCAATTAAAGTTTGACTAAATGGCAGCAGTTTTGGAAGGTCCTGCAACAGGGCCGTGCCATGAAATATGTTTTGAGAACATATGTGCGCTACTATCAGTAGTCACTAAACTTTGGAAATTGATACAAAAAATTGATTGATCACCCAAGATGATAAATAGTCGGAACTTGGGTTATGAGCTTCGGGCATCAAAATGGAACTGAGAGGCACAACACTTGAGTTGTGTGGTTCTGTTAATTTTTCTTGTCGTTGAAATGCTTGTAAAACAAGAATTGTCAAACCAAAAGAAAATAGGTCAGCTTTTATTGAAGGAAGTATAAAGATGTTAGCAATTTTTAAGGTTTTGGGAAACGATTTTAAATTTTGTGGTCCTAAAAACTCCTTATTAAGAACTAACAAAACGTGAAAGGTTAATTATTGGGATTACCTTAACTTGTGCTTGACCAACTTCTAATCACTTTCTCGCCATTTCCCTGTAGAAGACAATCAATGGCTTTTTACCGTGAACCTTGGCATTTAAGGTTTCAACACTTTACGAGTTAGTCAAATTGATCTTTTGTTGTTAGAAAATTTTTTAAGACGATGGATAAAATTGTTTGAAATGACATTATTGTAATATGTAAATTCATATAATTACTGGTTTAGAATAAAAAGAAAATATGTGAAGATGACGCTATGTTAGCATGCATTTATGTGATTTAAATTTATTACGTGCCTGTTTCAAAATGGCTCAATATTAATTGCGCATAGTTGAGGGTTTAAATGTTTGAAAAATATTTTTTAGTTCTTGATAATCGCTAAGAGAATCAATCGACGGATATTATTGGTAAATAACCATCCAAAAAATAATAACTATTCTCGCAAAGGCCAACCTGTCAAATTTAATCTGATGAATGGCAATATGCCAAATCAACTCTTCTCGTGACAACTATTGTTGAGCCTCCTTAGTCCATGCATTGATGTTATCATGTTTTTCAGTTTTGGAGTGAATCGGGCATGGTTCTTATCCTACTATTTTTTACTTAAATGGTGGAAGTAACCTTGGCACACATTGCACCGGCTAACCAAGAGCTGGTCGAAATAAAGACAAACATTTAAGATCAAGCCATTTTATGATCTCTTTTCACATAATGTTAAATTTGAAACAATTCTTGACCTTCAATGGTCTTAAACATGGTATGTCAAACATCATACAGGTGCATGCAAATGGTTGGGCTAATAAAGATGAAATCTGGCAAAGGGAGGCCACCCAATGCTTGAATATCAATTGGATTATCGCAAAATGGCAAAAATATATGTATTGAAAAGTATAAAAAAATAATTGCTTGCCTTGAGTCTTTTTAAGTATACACGGGTCTCCAGAAGGTAATACAACATTAAGTTGTAGTATTGATCCTACAAAGATTGACTTGGAATTCAATTGCCTTGATTGTTACTTGCCTTGAGAAAAAGTTGTTTTGTTTTGAAGTTGGTTTTGGAAAATAATTGAAAAGAAAAGAAAATAAAAGTAAAAGTAAAGACGTTGGCAAGGAAGGTGTTTTAATGAATGATGAGCGCTTGGCGAGAATGCCCGGTTTTCACGCTTATTTATGTCGCAGCCTTTAATAACAACCGGTCTTGGCATTGTTTGCCGAGCAGATTCAAAATTAGCAAAACCTCTTCGATGGTCATTGCCCTAAATTGATCATGTAAAACTAGCTCGGGCTTGGCTTAATATTTAGGAAACATTAAAGTATGCCAAGAGATAAAAATAATGTCGAAGGTAGATTTATTATAAAAATAAAACATAAAATAGCGCTCAACGCAAAATATCCCCACCAACTATTAGATTAGTTCACAGAGGGGATTTAACTAAAAACCACAAACGCCAAAATACATCATTATTAAAAATTCAAAGCAACTTAAACAAGAGATAGGCAAGAAGCGGTCTCTCGATGCAAATTTCAAGATCCAGTTCTCGCTGTCGGGTTGAACCACCTTCCTAGGCGGCAATTAATTGTCAACGCTTCTGCACTCCAACCTCACCTGATCACTCTCAATTTTTCATGGTGTTTAAATAGGCGCAAGGAAGTGATATGATAAGCCCCTCATTTGGAATTTTGGGGTCGTCAAGGATAAGATAATCATCTATCCAAATTTGATTAAGAGCCGATCGTTAAATCGACATCCATACCGCGATGTTACCTGGTCTCAAGTTTAAAGACTTTCGCCAACCAATCTTGGCACCATTTTTACCCTGCAAATTTTCTTGGAGATTTATCCAATTGCTATTTTTTTGAGCCTGATCTGTCCTATTTTTTAGAGTTCAATAGCTTTGGCATGAAAATAAGTTTATTTCCCGCCAACTGTAGTTGGCATTGTCCTTCCACCCTGCAACAACACTCACATTCTTTTTGGCTTTCCCTTCATGTGTTGCTTTTTCACAAATACTATGCAAACATACAGAATTGCCAACAAAACAACTATTCACAACTGTATAAAAGTAATTTAAACTCCTTATGTAAATACATGATTTTATCATCCTAGTGCAATTAAATGTACCTAAAAACAAGCAAAAGACTTGTAAGATTGGATTAAAATAGTACTTTTAGAGAGGTAACATTGGGTTTAAAATTTACTCTGCGGCGTGAGCTCAAGAAACTTGATGGGCTGTGGATCTCGAGTATGGGCTAGATAACCCTTGGGCTATGGGGATCAAGGTGAGATGAAAATCACGGAAGGGCCCACTTATATGGTGAGCCCGATGGTTTGGGAGACTTCTTACATAATAGTGGATCATAAAACACTTGTAAGCCCTAGCTGGGATAGGCTAGAAGATGACTTAGATGTGAGAAGCCTTCTACACTTGATTATTTTATCATGTATGGTTGTTTTATGATATTCATGAATTATGTAGAGTAGAAATGTACCATCGAGATTTGTTAGCTCAATGCAAATCATGCGCTTTTTCGACGTGGGCTGACAAAATTATTTTGGGGGGAGACATCGAGAGGTTTTTTCCCAAAAGACTAGGCCAGTTTTATATAGTACTTGATGTTTAGTTCAGATGATTGTACTTTATAGGACCTTCCCATATTTTAGTGTATGTATTTTATTTTGATATTCTCATTTTTGGGTCAAACGGTATTTTAATTTGAACTTATACTTTGTAAACTCCTTTTAATCTTATTATTCATGTAGATTTTATGGAAATTGACCGCTTTGGAGAATTTCCAACTTTGTGGTATTAAATGTGGGGAAATTTGAATGGTCATTTTGGTGTGACCTGTATGTAATGCTCCTGATTTGGGACGGGATCGAGGTGTTACATTGGGCTGGGTATCAAAGCCTAGGTTTAGTCGTGTTCTATAAACCCTGTAATGGTATAGATTGTCGTGAAGGGGTGTCTAGTGAATACAACTCTAAATTTAAGTGTACTTATAAGACCAACCTGACAGTTCCTGTTTTTTTGTTGTGTTTCGTAAAAGGATCGATGAAGGTGAACCTAGATGAAAGGCGGGTCACTTTCGTGGACTTACCTCCGCCCCTCGCACGTGGTGTAAACGATTCGAGGTACCCGAGACTCTGCAAGACCCCATAGAGGCTTCCATCATTTGGGCCTAAGAATTTGAAGGCTTGAGCGAGGATTTGACCCGATTAAGGCCGACTGCTGGTTTCGCGACACACAAAAATCTCGAGGGTGAAGAAAAGCCCAAAGATGATCTTGATTGCATTGTTTCTCTTAAGGGGCAATGCACATGAATTTGGGAAAACCAGAGTTGAGTTTACACCAACGATCCCAAAATGGGATATCTTTGGATGAGTTTTGAAAGAAGTACACTGCTGAGGTACATATGGATTTTATGAGGGACCAATTTTTGTATCTAGTTTAGGAGGGTCGAATGGTGCTTGCTTATGAGCAAGAGTTTGGGGGCTTGAGCCGTATGCTCCAAAGTTTGTTTCCTGCAAGAGTTGAGGTGCAGAGGTTCGCATAAGGATTGAATGTTGACCTTCAAAAGCATGTGAGAAGGGTCCGCGTGGGACATTCTCCGAAATTAGCTAATAGGGCGGGCACTGAGGCCTTAAGAGTTCGATCCAATCAGCGGGATTCTATAGGTCGGGTATGAAGGCCGGATATCATGAATCATTTTCCTATCCACATGAAAGGTTTTATGCTTCAAGGAGTTCAAAAAATTTTTCACTTAATTAGCTACAAAGAGCTCGATTGGGTCTAGACGAGTGGTAGAGTTTGATTCCTACCCCGTATGGTATTGATGGTCTGGGTTGAGGGATCACTCAACCTGCCCTGTGACACAATACGTACATCACCCCAAGGTGCTTGCTTCGAGGAGCAGAGAAAGCAAAGACCGGAAACATGGCAAAGGACTGCAGTGATGAGAATACACCTCACCTGAGGCTACTTTTGTGCGGATCGTAGTTTTATTAGAGGCAGAGTTAGAGCATCACGTGTTATCGAGGCAAAGGGTTTTGTGAGATCCACCGCCGGGTTGGCACGCGAGGTGTTGCTAGGTAGTCTACGCTCATATTGAGTTGACAACGCTATGAATTAGGATAAGGTTAGGTAATTAAGTTTTATATTGGTTTTCAACCATTGCGTTAGTCGCTTATTTTTCGGGTTTTGTAGTAGATCGGTTCTGTGATGTATTCAGTAATCTTGGGTTTGTTGTTGCTTTAGATGGCAATTAGAATTGCATCCTTGCTAGATAAGGTTTTATCAGAGATGGTTTTTTGAGAGTGCATGTGCTGTAAGATGAGGAGAAGAGAAGTTTTAGATTGCTTGAATCTAGTTGTTAGTTTTGCTGTGTAGGATCATAACCTCTCTAGGTGGACGCGTGCCCCTGAAAAATAGCTTAACGAAGGTTGTATAGGTTGCAAAGGTTTTAGTCACATTGTAGACCAAAGTTGAGAGGTTTTAGTCTTAGTGTTTGGAGACACTGGCTATAGATGTACCTTTGGGTGAATGGGAATTTTACCACTGATTGTGGGTTTAGAAACCGCACAGCTGTAAGGTTGAGTTCTGTTGTTGTGTCCATTACTGTATGGTACTTATCTAACTTTTAGTTGGGGTACACTTGTGCAAGTGACTAATCGTCACGTACAAGTGCTTCACCGAGAACGTGTCCATTTAAGAGTAGCTTGTATGGTGGCTTTTTGGATGTGTTGAGCTGTAGTGCAAGTAGAAGACCAAGCACGTTTTGGGGAGACGGTGACTTGTTTGGGGCCATAGAATGTATGAGCTTTGGTGTTGTTTGTCTAAATAAAGGAAATCAGAAAAGGGTAATGACGGTTGTGATGTTCGTGGCTGAGGTCTTAAGGGCGAATTGAGGATGGTTGCTTGGCTTGGCACCATGTTTTAAATTTTGGGGGGGAGGATTGCCAATTAAATTCAACAAAAGTTTTTAAAGGTCAAGGCAAGAAGGAGGGAAGTATCAGAGTGGCGCAAAAGTGTGGATCAATAGTGTTTGGGGGTAACCGGATGGTTTTTTGGCAAAGAAATGTTGTTGATGGACCACTGGCAATCCATGAGAGCAACTGATTTTCCACATCCGCGGTTGAGATCGAGGCAAGGGTTAGGAAAAGGTGTTTGGGGACATTCGCAAGCAGAAATGGCTAAGTTTTGGGCTAGCGTGAGTCCTAAGTGATGGTGGTCATTTCTAAAACCCAATGGTGGATCGAGAATGGTTTGATCTTGTTGAAAGTAAGTTGATGTTTAAGTTTTAGGTTCCACTTGGTGGGTCAAATATGGAGAAAAGAACTATTAGTTCAAGATATATTGATGATAATAATCGGTTGTTAGGTTTTCTTTTTTTCCCTTAAATTTTGGTTTGACTGAATGGATTTTTGGCTGATGCCTTAGCAGTGCCTTTGTGGAAGTGGTGCAAAATGCTTTAGATAAAGATAAAGTTAAGTTTAGTTTGATTGTTGGATACTGTGAAGGGCTACTTAACCGAGATAGAATGTTTAGAAGGAGTTCCTGTTGATGTTTGAACAACATGGCCCCGAAAGCTTGGTTATGTTGCCGTGAGTGCTATGGGTCGCTGGTGCCGAAAAGAGTCTTTGAAACTTAAGAGAAGTGTTGAGAGCCGGGTGGTTTAATGCTATGGTTTCGATGAGGGAGAACCTCCCCCTCAAGGTGATCCTATTTGAATGGTGAGGTGGTTAGATCCGTGTTGGACATCTCCTTTTATCCATCTAAATTTGAGGATCGCAAAATTTCCCCTTTAAGGAGGGGGAAAATTGTAACTACCTGCATTTTTTTAGCCCAAAAAGGGCTGACTCAGCGGATCCATGTCTGGGGCAAATGTCGCTATGATGGTCCAGATGTTGAGCTTAATGGGGTTCACAACTTGTTGGGCTTGTGTTTGAAAGAGAAAGGTTTAATAAAGGTTGTAAGGTAATTTCCTTCCAAAAGAAGTGTAAAGGTTAATGCCTTGTTTATTTCGCATTGGGGATGGGGATGAAGCAATCATGTCTCATTCTTCTCCCCATGATTCTCCTTCAAGAAAAGCACTCCAACTCAAGGTAAAGATGATATTTTGTGTGTGGAATAAGAACCTGGCTTTTTGGTTGAGGAGGAGTTGTTCCCAAAAATCTAAAGATCTATCTTTCAAGAGGAATATCTCCAAAGATGTGGAAGTAGGTTAAGTTGGAGCAAGGAAAAAGAGATGAAGAGGTGGTTTTTGCCTTGTTCGTGAATCTTTTCTGAAGGTCAATATTCACTCATATGTTCATGAGCCTTAAAAAAAGTATGCCTTGCTTGGTTTTTTTTGGTTTTGGGTGTAAGATAGGTCTTTTGAGCTTTAAACCCCACATGTAATTCAAAGATTTTTGATGTTGATAATGTGAGATGGATACAAAAAACTTATTATACTTTAAATAACTTGTAGGATCGATGTGATTTAACCATGGTTAGGATGGATAAGAAACCAGCCTAGGTTTTGAAAATAGGCTCTATACCCTTTGTGTTTAGGAGCCAAACCGTAGGGGGGCATCGGTACGCCTTTCCCCGAAAGGGGACCCTGCCCAAGGTAAATTCATTAACGCACAGACCGACACGCGCGCGACTGAAGCAATTTTTTGCATTGCCTAGAGAGGCTTAAAAAACCCAAGATGCATATGTGGGGGTACTAGCATGGGGGGATTGGTACGGGCGATCCTAGGACCGATGATGCCCTGGGTGCACGTACGGAGCGATCGGTACGAATAGGCCCAATTCTTCAACTCAATAGCGATCAGTCGGGGAGTATCGATATCGAGGCGCACCGAACCACCTTGAGTATCGATACCACCGGGGAACCGCCAAGAAAGTTTAGTCATGTTCGGCCCCCCACCGAGGTAAAAGGCCCTAGGGTTCGCGAATGGCTTGGTAGTTATTGAGTGGGTCGCTTGTTTAATCACCATAATCCATGGTGGATCGCTTAATGCCCGGGAAAATCGGGTCCTTGTTGGCTCGGGGGACGGGCCGGGCAGTTGCTCTAATAATAAGACGGTTTTAACGAAAGGCATAAATGAATCTAAAGAATATATTAATTAGTGTAAAAACGAAAAGGGGCCCTTTGGCATTGGTAACGGTTGTTGATGCTTTTATCTCTCCCGGAGATATATTGATGCCAAGGAGCATGTGTTATCGTATGTGTCTTGGGTAGGAATCAGATCCTAATTTGGGGGC
>JAGYYJ010001370.1:5000-24025 GCA_019671005.1 Hibiscus mutabilis | reverse complement strand
TTCCACGTCATCTTGGGCTTGTCTAGTCATCAATTTTGACTACCATATCACCTTTGCTCTTTTGTCAACAATTGCCATGGCAACCGGCCATGCCTCCCTCCCCATGCATTGCCCGCAACTAGCTCGGCCTCCTTTCTGGATGCATTGCCCCTCGCAACTAGCTCCGCATTGCTTTGGCAAGTGATCCCGCACATACACAAAAACACACCAAAGCAGCATCTTTTCCACAAAAACTACCAAGTTATGTAATCAAGCTCAACGATGGAAGGAAACATGGATTAATGCATGAATGGCTAAAAGTCATCATCTGATATTCATCAAATCTAAGCAATTTTGTTCCAATTAAAGGCATGGCAAGCAATTTATGTATCCTAAATGTAATACTTAAGATGAATGTAACTAAACATGGTAACTACTAATAACAATCCCCCCAACTCGAGTGAGGCATTGTCCTCAATGCATGCATTAAAAAAAATAAAAAATAAAAATAAAATGCATACGAGGACTTACTCCGAGAGTTCATCATCGAGATGATTAGTTTCTTTTGGTCGGTGTCTTGATTCTCTTGCTTGAACGCTGATGGTTGTTTTCTTGTTGCCGTGGTGGAATCGATCCTCGTGACGGGTTGTCCTCATCGCCCTCTTCATCAATGTCATTGGCTTTTCGCTGGAGGATTCAATTGCGCGGTCTTTAAAATAAAAAAAAAAGAAAATATATTGAAAGGAGAGCATGCTCATGCATCTCCTAAGTTGACCACTTTTTGTTACGCTCCACATGGGCACCATTGTAGTGCTTCAATCTTGTCCATTAACTTTGAATTCATGGTTGTCGAGATGGACTTGATTATCACAAGACCATGGGAGAATGGTTTGACGACTATTGCCCATTGGTTTGTAGGTGATATTGCCCGGCCCCTCCGCAACGATCGGATTGCTTGTAAAACTTTGGGCATCTTTGTATAGTGTTGGTCAATACAAACCGGATTGCAAAACTTTGGTCATGGGTACGAAGTTCCTCCAAAATGTCCTCCATAGGGTGAAGAATGGCATTGTCGAGTACATTTTGTCGTTCTCTTCGTGACACATATGGGCTTATAACCCGATCCGCACATTGTTTAAAAACAAAAGAGAGGCTCCCCAAAAGTAATGCTTAGCATCATGGCGAAACCGCTTCCCCTTGGTGAGTAAGGCCATAAGGTAAAATACCACAAAACAAGGAAATTAACTAAACCGCTGCAGCATGGTTGTCGAGGGCATGTTGGGTCAAGATTGGTTGCCGCGCAGCACCCCCCAAGGTTGTCGGGGCGCAGGGAGGTTGCCAGAGTTTAGTTACCGAGGTATACACATCCGCTGGCATTTAGGCGCTGGAGTGGCGGAGCTTGCCACGTGGAGGTGTCTTTCTTCTTGTTCGCTTGTAGTCCATGTATACTCTCCACCTTGCTACTATTCCTCAAGGCACAAATATATTAATAGGAAAATTATATCCATTCTCAACCATTCAATTACCTCATTCTTGTCGACTTCTATCATGGTTGGATGTAGCCTTTGTTGTCGTGGGCAATTGCTGCTCAAGCCAATTGTCGTGGCAATCCCATCGCTGAGCTTGATTACATAACTTGGTAGTTTTTGTGGAAAAGATGCTGCTTTGGTGTGCTTTGTGTGTATGTGTGCAGATCACTTGCCAAAGCAATGCCGAGCTAGTTGCCGTGGCAATGCATGAAGGATATGCTGAGCTAGTTGCCGTGGCAATGCATGAAGGAGACGCTGAGCCAGCTTGCATGGCAATTGTCGACAAAGAGAAAATGCAATAGGGATGTCGAAATTAATGACTTTACAAGCCCAAGATGACATGGAGCAAAGCCCAAACCCAAAGGAATTTGATTGCCATGCAGAGATTAAAGAAGAATTAAATTCCAAGAAGATAGGAGAAGTTCTAGTAGGAATAAAATTATAATAAAGAATTATATTCTTTAAAGATAATTTAATTCCAACTCAAACTCCTCCTCAAAGAAGGACTTTGGCCTAGCCCTATAAATAGCAAGGAGATTTCGACAACTTGAGAGAGAGAGAGCAGGGAAAATTCGACAAGTCCAAGAGAGGGCAAGAGGAGGGAATTTTCGAAAGCATCTAGGGCAAGGGGATTTTCAACAAGCTTCATCTTTTTTCCTTGTCTGATTGGGTTCATGCTAGGATTGTTTATCTTGTGTTTTTTTGGAACCTAGCCATGAACTAAATCTACTTGGCTATGGTTATTGTGTTTTGTGGTTGTGAGAAACTATTGGTTTTTGTTTAGGTAATAAGAGTTTGCACTTTTCTATTTCAAGGTTTATTCATTCTGGTTCTTATTCTTGTTTATGCAGTGAATTGGGAGAGGATCTCGTGATTTCATCTATTTATCTAATATCGGGAGAGTTAGATTCAAGAAACGAATGAATATGATCTTTATTCAATCCAATGATGGTGAAGATTAATCCGCTTTAGGAATAAGTTAAGGATTTCAACGGCTAAGAGGAGCGCAAGATTGGTTGTTGTTCACCCTTGATTCACGCAGGATGTATTATCAAGGCATGCACAAGTAGCTAGAGTTTCGACTTAGGATAAGAAGAAACCATTGAAGAACGCCCCCGCCAACCTTGAAGGTTGCTGCCCAGACGCCAAGTAGTTGCCCAACTAGTCGCCCAGTGCAACCATCGATTAGTTGCCAAGGCAACCCACAGTAAGTTGCCACGGCAACCGAAAGGCCCGCACTCTTTTACCAAGACGATCCAATCGCTATCACACCTCAACTCACGATAACCTGCCTATCTCTCTCAATTTGAATTCATCTTTTTTTTTACTTTATTGCTTTTAGATTAGTATTAGTTAAACTCCTATAATCCTTTACTTGTGTTTTTACTTTTACAAAGCAAGAGACTAGATTCTTGAAGTGGCACCCAATCCTGGGAGACGATATCTTTTATACTATAACTTGCGAACGTGTATACTTGCACATTTATGTAGCACTTATTACGCGCAATAAGTTTTTGGCGCCGCTGTCGGGATTGGCAATAGCGACTTTGTTTTTATTTTCTTGCACTTTCTTTTATTTTTCTTGTTTAAAATTCAAAGGGCTAACAAACTTTGGTTTTGCATTGGTATATGACCAGGGCGCAGACCGACTTCACCGTAATATCCCTTTGATCCGTAAATCGAACGAACCTTACAAAGACTTAGACGAAGGATAAGAGAAGCAATGGCAAATCAAGACGGCAATATGAATCAAGATGTTCGAAAGAGAGGAGGAGTGATTCTTGCACGAAATGTAACTATTCGAGACTATCTTGAAGAAGATCTTGATGGACTTAACCCAGAGTTGTCGCACCTGAAATTGAAGCCACCACTTTGAGTTGAAACCGTAATGTTTAATATGATCAACACAATAGGTCAATTTGGCGGCTCAAAGAATCAAGATGCACGACAACATCTGAAATCTTTCCTCGAGATTTGCAACTGCTCAAGATACACGGAGTCACCCCCGATGTCCTACGATTAAGATTATTCCCTATTCACCGAGGGATAGGGCGAAAGCATGGTTGAATAGCATTCCCGCCGGATCCATAGCATCTTGACTGATCTTTGTCGTGATTTCCTTGCTAGATTTAATCCTACAAATTTGACTCGATAAGCTTCAGAACGACATTACTTTTTTTCGCAGTGATGATGAATCCATGTACGAGGCTTGGGAGCGATATAGAGAACTTCTACACAAATGCCCCTACACGGATTCCCGTGTGGACTCAAGTAACAATGTTTTACAACGCCGTGAATACACCAACAAGGATGATGCTAGATGCCTCGCAAAACGGCATACTCCTAGATAAGTCACCGGAAGAAATGCAAATTTTAAACAGGCTGCCAAGAATGATTATCAATTCCCATCTACTAGAAGAGGAGGAGTTAGACGCTAAGCCACAATACATGAACTAGGATCATCGATTCACTTTCGCACACTTGGCCGCTTTAACCAAGATGGTCCGTAACATGCAAAAACCAAACAACACACATGAAGTCAAGGTAATGGATTCTTTTTGAGTTATGTGGTGATAACCATAATTCTTCCAATGTATGCAATCCGAATCCAGCTTCTATGTGGGGAATTACAATCGAGCAACAACGTGATGTCCAATACATACAATCCAGCTTGGAAGAAGCACCCAAATTTTTTCATGGAGTAATCCCAACAATGCTCTAAACTGTAACAATCAAATGCACAAGCATCGGATTCCAAAGAGAATATGCCACGGCAATGATGCCGCAAAAACAACCGACAACATCTAGTTCTTTGGAAAATTTCAAATGCTTTTATGATGAAAACTGAATCTTATATGGCTGAGAATAGTAATTTCACAAAAGAATCGATGCTTTTATTAACAGACTCGAGATGAGATTGCAAAACCAAGAGGCGGCAATCAAATCATTGGAAAATCAAGTCGGACAATTTGCTCAAAATCAAATACTAGACCACAAGGAGGTTTACCTAGCGATATCAAGTCGCAAGAGGAACTGCCATGAGCAATGTAAGGCAATCACCACTAGAAGTGGCCAACAACTTAGAGAGGTTCAAACCCGCCATCAAACAAAACTCCACAAAAAGATCAAGACGAACCTAGCGGCAAAGCCTCGATGTCGAACTGTGAATTGCCGCGCAACCGCAATAAGCATGCCTCGCAAACCGACGATAAAGATGCCGCAACTTGTGATAAAGCATGCCTCGCAACCCCAGTTGATAATGCCTGCAACTCCAGATGTCCCGCAAATGCCGCCAATCAGGTTTCAAACCAATGAAAGGATCGAAGATATCCGACTTCCACCACCATTCCCACAAAGGTTGAAGCGACAAAAGCAATAATACCAATTCAAGAAGTTTTTTGATATCCTAAAGCAAGTCCACATCAACTTGCCATTGGTGGAAGCAATTGAACAAATGCCAAACTATGCCAAGTTTCTTAAAGACATTGTGTCCAAGAGAACAAGGCTAGAGAGTTTGAAACAGCTTGCCGCAACAGAGGGATGCATGGCAATGTTGCACAATCGTATGCCACCCAAGTTGAAGGATCCCGAAAGTTTCACAATACCCTTTTCCATTGGAAATCACTATGTCGGGAAAGCATTATGCGACCTTGGGGCTAGCATAAACTTGATGCCTAAATCGGTTTTCCAAAAACTAGAATCGGGAAGGCAAGACCTACAATAACATGCTATGCTGCAGAATAGCCGACAGATCCTATGTGCATCCGTAGGGGGAAAATCGAGGACATACTGGTAAAAGTTGATAAATTTATTTTTCCCACGACTTTATTGTTTTGGATTGTGAAGGTGATGAGCATGCACCCATCATTCTCGGAGACCATTCCTAGCAACAGGAGAACCTTGATTGATGTTGAAAAGGGAGAACTCACAATGAGGGTGAATGACCAGCAAGTTAAACTAAATGTGTTCCAAACACTAAGGCATGCCGATGATCCGTAAGAATGCCAACTACTTCATGCCACGGCAGAGTTTAACTTCGATGAGGAATTTAGTTGCCTCGCAACTACATTGCCGATCAAGAGGAACATGAGGAGTATGAAGAACCGGTCGATGAGGAACAACAAGAAGAGGCAAATTGGCTAGTCAATCGACTGTGTACATACTTTGAACCACCGATTACTCGTAAGGAAGGTAAGCTCAAAACCCTCTATTGAACAACCACCACCTCTGAGTTGAAACAATTGCGAGCAACTAAAATATGTATACTTAGGGACCGATAATACATTGCCTGTAATTATTTCTTCTAAGTTACAGCCTGAGCAGAAAAGAAGCTGATCAAGATGTTGAAGCTACACAAAAAGGCAATAGGGTGGACAATTGCCGACTTGAAGGGAATTAGCCCGGCAAAGTGTGTGCACAAGATCTTGTTGGAAGATGATCACAAACCTTCAATTGAGGCCCAGAGGAGACTGAATCATGCCATGAAAGGGGTTGTAATGAAAGAAATCATCAAGTGGCTTGACGCCGCATTATATACCCTATCTCCGATAGTAGTACGCGGTAAGTCCGCACAATGTGTACCAAAAAGGAGGTATAACAAAGGTAAGCAATGAAAATAATGAACTTATCCCAACCAGATCGTGACCGCTGAGGGTTTGTATGGACTATCGAAAGCTAAACAAAGCCACTAGGAAAGATCACTTCCCATTACCCTTTATTGATCAAATGCTTGACCGCCTTGCAAAAACCCTTTTATTGTTTTCTTGATGGTTATTCAGTTACAATCAAATTGCCATAGCACCGTAAGATCAAGAAAAGACAACCTTCACATGCCCATACGGGTACTTATGCCTTCCGGCGGATGCCGCTCGATTGTGTAACGCCCGCAACCTTCCAAAGATGCATGATGGCACTCTTTTTCGCACATGGTCGGTCAAGACTTCCTTGAGATCTTCATGGATGATTTTTCGTTTTTGGTAATGACTTCGACGGCCGTCTCGCAATTTTAGAGGGTGTTGGCAAGATGCGAAGAAACGGATTTAGTCCTCAATTGGGAGAAATGCCACTTTTATGGTAGATGAAGGAATAGTGCTCGCCACAAGATTTCATCCAAGGGAATTGAAGTAGACAAAGCCAAGGTGGACGGATCGAGAGATTACCCCACCAAATTCGGTTAAAGGAATTCAAGTTTTCTGACATGCAGGTTTTACAGAGGTTCATTCATAATTTTTCTAAAATCACTAAACCCTTGTGTAATCTGCTTGAACAGATAAAGTCTTCGATTTTGATGATTCTGCACCCAAGCATTCAAAACCCTAAAGAAAAAGCTTGCCTCGCACCCATTGTCGCTCCACCGATTGACGCTACCTTTGAGCTCATGTGTGATGCAAGTGATTTCGCGGTAGAGAGCAAATCCTAGGCCAACGCACAAAAGACCTTCCATGTGATATACTACGCTAGTAAAACTCTTAATGGTGCTCAAGTGAATTACACAACAACGGAGAAAGAGTTACTAGTCAGTTTTCGTGATTTGACAAGTTCCGATCCTATTTAATTGGTACAAAGGTAATTGTTCATACGACCATTCGCAATCAAATACTTATTTGCTAAAAAGGATGCTAAACCTCGCTTGATTCGCTGGATATTACTTTTACAAGAATTTGATATTGAAATTAAGGACAGAAAGGAAACAAAAATCAAGTGGCCGATCACTTATCACGCTTGGAACGCAATAGGAGGAGGACGCGCGATCTAGAGATATGCGATGCATTCCCGATGAACAAATTTTAGTTGCCTCGCAACCCTGGACCTGCCTAGACGCCTCGGCAACCCTCGACGCCTCGGAACATGGATGCACACGCCGCCTCACGCAACTCGACGCGACGCCGCAGCAGCCTTTGACGCGCACGCCGCCGCAATTTTGGGAGCAATCACCACGGCAAAGACATGCCTCGCAATACCCTCGCACGCGGATTTAGTTAACTTCCTTGTTTGTGGTATTTTTCCTTATGGCATTACTCACCAAGGGAAGAAGCGGTTCCGCCATGATGCTAAGCATTACTTTTTTGGGACGAGCCTCTTTTGTTTAAACAATGTGCAGATCAGTTATACGCCGATGTGTCCTCAAGAAGAGCAACATAATGTACTCCGAATGCCATTCTTCACCCTATGGAGGACATTTTGGAGGAACTCGCATCACGCCAAAGTTTTGCAATCCGGTTTGTATTGGCCAACATTGTACAAAGATGCCCAAGACTTTTACAAGCAATGTGATCGCTGCCGAGGACGGGCAATATCTCTAGACGACATGAGATGCCACCTCCGTAACATCATCGAGGTGGAATTGTTCGATGTATGGGGATCGATTTTATGGGACCTTTCCCATCTTCATTCGCAACCTCTACATCTTACTTGCCGCCGACGACTATGTGTCTAAATGGGTAGAGGCAGCTGCAGCTCCCAACAACGATTCCAAGACCGCAACGATTCCCGCAAAAAACATATTTACACGGTTTGGGATGCCGAGAGCAATTATCAGCGACGGGGGCAAGCATTTTGACAATGTACTAATTGCCAAGATGTTGCAACGCTCGCATATCACACAAGATCGCCACGGCATATCACCCACAAACCAACGGGCAAGCAGAAAATTTCCAACCGGAGTTGAAGGGAATACTCGAGAAAGTTGTAAATCCTCAAGGAAGGATTGGTCATTAAGACTAGATGACGACTTTGGGCATATCGCACCGCATTCAAAACACCCTTAGGTATGTCCCCTTCCGACTTGTCTATGGTAAAACATGTCATCTACCGTGGAAATCGAGCACAAGGCGACCGGGCAATCAAGACCGTGAATATGGATTGGGAAAGTGCCGACAAAAAGCGCTTGATGGATCTCAATGAGATAGAAGAATTCGCACTCGCCATAACAATGCACGAATCTACAAGGAGAAAACAAAGCGATGGCATGACAAGAAACTATTGCCACGACAATTCACGCCAGGGCAACTAGTTCTCCTATTCAATTCTCGCTAAAACTTTTCCCGAAAAGCTGAAATCAAGATGGTCGACCATTCAAGTCGCCAAACCATTCTCCCATGGTGCCGTGATAATCAAGTCCATCTCTCGACAACCATGAATTCAAAGTTAATGGACAAAGATTGAAGCACTACAATGGTGCCTATGTGGAACGTAATAAAGAAGTGGTCAACTTAGGAGATGCATGAGCATGCCTCCTTTCAATATTTTCTTTTTCTTTTTTTTTTTTTTATTTTTATTTTTAGGAGATATTTTATTTTTCTTCATTATCTTTAGTTTTCAGTTTTTTTTGTTTTTTTTTCACAACAAGACTCACAACTACTATGCTAAGGAAATTTATCACCGAGATCCTTGCCCCGAACTAATGAAGAAGATGCACAAGAACCTACATCGTGGCTCGCACAAGCCGATGCCACGGCAAACCAACCCCAAGATGCCACGGCAACCAAAGCTAAAGACATCCCGCAAACAAGAAAACAACCATCGCGCTCAAGCAAGAGAATCAAGACACCGACTAGAAGGAAACTAATCATCTACGATGATGAACTCTGAGTAAGTCCTCGTGATGCATTTTTATTTTTATTTTTTTTTTTTATTTTTATGCATGCATTGAGGACAATGCCTCACCTGAGTTTGGGGGGGATTGTTATTAGTAGTTACCATGTTTAGTTACATTCATCTTAAAATATTACATTTAGGATACATAAATTGTTTGCCATGCCTTTAATTGGAACAAGAATTGCTTAGATTTGATGAATATTCGATGATGACTTTGCCAATGCACTTAATTGATAGAATTTTTAATCTAGGATAACCATGGAAAAACTTAGAATTTTACTATGATGCTAAATTTGATGAAACACTGTTGTGGTTTGATTGATTTAAGGAATTCTAGTAAACTTAGGTTGATAATTAACAAATTGGGGGATTAGAATAAAAATTGATGAATGCTAGAGGTGCCCAAATTGGCTCTAGCATGTGCTAAAAAAATTGATCACTAGAGGTGCCCAAAACTGCTCTAGGATGTGTTAAAAAAAATTAACTAGAGGTGCCCAAACCGCTCTAGTCGATTAAATTAACTTAAGAAAACTAAAAACAAAACACTAGAGGTGCCCAAAACTGGCTCTAGTTAAAACATGTTAAAAAGAACCCAATGAAGTAATTTGAAAACCTATTGTTTGCATAGAATCCAAAAATCAACTTGCACACAACTCCGCACACACTCACAAGCATTATAGTTTGATTCCGAGTAACTCCTAAGTTTTCCAAAATAAAAAGCCAATCATACTTTGTGCCCTTGCCGTAGAATTGAAATCAAGTTCAAAGCTAAGTTTGTGAAAATTGAAGTCTTGGCAGTAATTATGAGTTTGCATTGCTTGAGGACAAGCAATAGTTCGAGTTTGGGGGTGTGATAAGTGTTCAAAAGTACTATTTTTCTTACCCTTTTACTCATATTATTGTTAGACTTAGGCTCATATTAGTTGCATAGTTAGCCATTCATGCATTAATCCATGTTTCCTTCCATCGTTGAGCTTGATTACATAACTTGGTAGTTTTTGTGAAAAGATGCTGCTTTGGTGTGCTTTTGTGTGTGTATGTGCAGGATCACTTGCCAAAGCAATGCCGAGCTAGTTGCCGGGCAATGCATGAAGGAGATGCCGAGCTAGTTGCCAGGGCAATGCATGAAGGAGACGCTGAGCCAGCTTGCCATGGCAATTGTCGACAAAGAGAAAATGCAATAGGGATGTCGAAATTAATGACTTTACAAGCCCAAGATGACATGGAGCAAGGCCCAAACCCAAAGGAATTTGATTGCCATGCAGAGATTAAAGAAGAATTAAATTCCAAGAAGATAGAGAAGTTCTAGTAGGAATAAAATTATAATAAAGAATTATATTCTTTAAAGATAATTTAATTCCAACTCAAACTCCTCCTCAAAGAAGGACTTTGGCCTAGCCCTATAAATAGCAAGGAGATTTCACAATCCAAGAGAGAGAGAGCAAGAGGGAAATTTCGACAAGTCCAAGAGAGGAAGCAAGGGAATTTTCGAAAGCATCTAGGGCAAGGGATTTTCGACAAGCTTCATCTTTTCTTCCTTGTTGTTCGATTGGGTTCATGCTAGGGATTGTTTATCTTGTGTTTCTTTTGGAACCTAGCCATGAACTAAATCTACTTGGCTATGGTTATTGTGTTTTGTGGTTGTGAGAAACTATTGGTTTTTGTTTAGGTAATAAGAGTTTGCACTTTCTATTTCAAGGTTTATTCATTCTGGTTCTTATTATTGTTTATGAGTGAATTGGGAGAGGATCTCGTGATTTCATCCATTTATCTAATATCGGAGAGTTAGATTCAAGAAACGAATGAATATGATCTTTATTCAATCCAATGATGGTGAAGATTAATCCGCTTAGAATAAGTTAAGGATTTCAACGCTAAGAGGAGCGCAAGATTGGTTGTTGTTCACCCTGATTCACGCAGGATGTATTATCAAGGCATGCACAAGTAGCTAGAGTTTCGACTTAGGATAAGAAGAAGACGATATCTTTATACTATAACTTATGCGACGTGTATACTTGCACATTTGCGTAGCACTTATTACGCGCAACACTTCTTTCCTCTTGCCTTGAGACGCCAAGATCCCTAGGAATGAATTGTTGGTGGTGGTTATCCATGACATATGTGGATCTCTCCAATTGATCTTCTAAATCCCTAAGGTTGCATCCCACCGAGCTATCCTCGTTCCATATTTTTGATAGCTCTAATCTCTTCAATTGATCCGCCAAGTCTAGCCAAGGAAGCTAGTAACGCTTCTCCAAGGAATTGGAATGCTTTTGAAAAGGACTACATTGCCATGGCATATCTGTTGTCGCGCAAAATTGTTATGGTAAAAAATTTTGAGCTTTTTGACCATACCATGAAGAATTTTGCTGTTGGTTCCTCTATGGTCCTCCATGTAGTTATATGCACCAAAATGTGAGGCAATTTTCAAACACATGATGTTCTCCACACATAGCACAAGATTTTTCCACTATATAAGTTCTTGGGCTTTTCTCGGGTGGTATAGGTAATCATCAAAGGGTGCAAGAAACTCTTGATTGATTGATTCATATCTTCCAACATCATCTCTCGAATAGATTGGCTTTTATTTCCCAACATGTTGATGTCCCTTAACTTAGAAGCGCACCTAATTTTTTTTTTTGATAAAACAAACAAAAAGAAAAGTTAGTAAAACTAAGAGAAAAAATGCAATAACAAAACAACTAACACCAATTGCCAATCCCCGATAACGGCGCCAAAAACTTGTTTGCGTGATAAAGTGCTACGCAAATGTGCAAGTATACACGCCGCAAGTAATAAAGTGATATCAATATCGAGATATCGCCTTTTAGGATTGGTTTGGGCCACTTTGCTTAAGTTATCGCACCGTGAAAATAAAAACACAATTGATAATAGAGGTTTTAATTAACGAGAAAAGTAAAAGCAATAAACTAAAAGAATAGATGAAAGAAAAAAAGAGAGATAGGCCAGGTTATCGTGAGTTGAGGTGTGATAGCCGATTGATCGCCTTTGGTAAAAGAGTGCATCGGCAACTCAAATGCCGTGGCAACTTGCACAACGGGGGTTGCCTTGGCAACTAATCGATGGTTGTCCGGGCAACTAGTTGGGCAACTACTTGGGCGCCCGGGCAGCAACTTCAAGGTTCGGGCAGAGCATTCTTCAATGGTTTCTTCTTATCCCTAAGTCGAAACTCTAGCTACTTGTGCATGCCTTGATAATACATCCCCGTGAATCAAGGGTGAACAACAACCAATCTTGCACTCCTTTAGCCGCTGAAATCCTTAACTTATTCCTAATCGGATTAATCTTCACCATCAATAGATTGAATAAAGATCATATTCATTCGCTTTTTGAATCTAACTCTCCCGATATTAGATAAATAGATGAAATCACGAGATCCTCTCCCAATTCACTCGCAAACAAGAATAAGAACCAAGAATGAATAAACCTTGAAATAGAAAAGTGCAAACTCTATTACCTAAACAAAAACCAATAGTTTCTCACAACCACAAAACACAATAACCATAGCCAAATAGATTTAGTTCATGGCTAGGTTCCAAAGAAACACAAGATAAATAATCCCTAGCATGAACCCAATCGAACAAGAAATAAAAAGGAAGAAGAAGGAGGCTTGTCGAAATCCTCCTTGCCCTAGATGCTTGTCAAAAAAATTCTCTCCTTTTGCCTTCCTTGGACTTGTCAAAATTTCACTCCTTTTCTTTCTCCCAATTGTCGAAATCTCCATCTTATTTATAGGGCTAGGCCAAAGTCCTTCTTTGAGGAGGAAGTTTGAGTTGAATTAAATTATCTTTAAAGAATATAATTTTTATTATAATTGTATTCCTACTAGAACTTCTCCTATCTTCTTGGAATTTAATTCTTCTTTAATCTCTTATGGCAATCAAATTCCTTTGGGTTTGGGCTTTGCTCCACGTCATCTTGGGCTTGTATAGTCATCAATTTTTTCAAACCATATCACCTTGCTCTTGTCGACAATTGCCCCGGCAACTAGCTCGACGCCTCCTTCATGCATTGCCCATCGCAACTAGCTCGGCATCTCCTTCATGTATTGCCCTCGCAACTAGATCTTCAGCCTTTTTTGGCAAGTGATCCCGGATATACACACAAAAACACACCAAAGCAAAGATCTTTTCCACAAAACTACCAAGTTATGTAATCAAGCTCAACGCTGAAGGAAACATGGATTAATGCATGAATGGCTAATTATGCAACTAATATGGGCCTAAGTCTAACAATAATATGAGTAAAAAGGGTAAGAAAAATAGTACTTTTGAACACTTATCAATTTGCTTCAACAATTGAATTGCATTGCCAAATCCGAAAAACCCGAGGAACGATCGACGAAGAGCATAGATGAAGCAAACTAGATAGTAAGTCGACTGTAAGTATTTCAACAATTGACTACTGTAAGGAAGGTAAACTCAAAAAACCTTCTATTAAGCAACCCCCGATACTTAAATTGAAACCATTGCCAGAGAAATTAAAATATGCTTATTTGGGAACCAATGACACACTACCCGTAATTATTTTTTCTAAATTGCAGCATGAACAGGAAAAAAGCTTGATTGACATGCTGAAGCTGAACAAAAAGGCAATAGGATGGAAAATCGTAGACTTGAAGGGAATTAGCCCAATTTATGTATGCACAAGATCCTATTAGAGGATGATCACAAACCGTCAATTGAGGCACAAAGAAGACTTAACCCCGCCATAAAGGAGGTTGTGATGAAAGAAATCATCAAGTAGCTTGATGCCGGTATCATATATCCTATCTCTAATAGTATATGGGGTAAGTTCGCACAATGTGTCCCAAAAAAAGGGAGGTATAATCGTGGTAAGTAACAAAAACAATGAACTCATTCCAACTAGTACCGTGAACGGTTGGAGAGTTTGTATGGATTACCGTAAGTTAAATAAAGCTACTAGAAATATCACTTTCCTCTACCCTTTATTGACCAAATGCTAGACCGCCTTGCAGTAAATCTTTTTATTGTTTTCTTGAGGGTTACTCGGTTATAAATCAATTGTCATAGCACCGTATGATAAGAAAAGGCCACTTTACATGCCCATATGGTACATAAGCATTTCAAGGATGCCATTTGGATTATGCAATGCTCAAAACCTTCCAAAGATGCATGATGGCAATTTTCTCGACATGGTTAAAGACTTCCTTGAAATCTTCATGGATGATCTCTATATTCGTAGAGATAATTTTGACAATTGCCTTGGTAATTTGAAGAAGGTGTTAGCAGGATGCGAGAACTGACTTAGTGCTAAATTGGGAAAAGTGCCATTTTATGGTGGACGAAGGTATTGTGCTCAGCCATAAAATCTCGCCAAAAGGAATCAAGTGGATAGAGCCAAGGTGGACGTGATTGAGAGATTGTCGCCACCAATTTCAGTCAAAAGTAATCCGCTTTCTCGTATATGTAAGTTTTTACAATAAGATTTATATATAATTTTTCCAAAATTTCTAAACCTTTGTGTAACTTGCTTGAACATGACAAAGCATTTAATTTTGATGATTCTGTGTCCAAGCAATCGAAACCTTGAAGAAGGAACTTGCAACATCGCTATTGTTGTTTCGCCTGATTGACCTTATCATGGCGCTGCCAGGTGTACAATAAATGAAATGCAATTTGTGCAAGTATACACATCGAACAAGCAATAAAGTGATGAGTGAGTATCGTCCCCACAAGGATTGAGGGTGATAAGTGTTCAAAAGTACTTTTTTTTACCCTTTTACTCATATTATTGTTAGACTTAGGCTCATATTAGTTACATAATTAGCCATTCATGCATTAATCCATGTTTCCTTCCATCATTGCTTGATTGCATAACTTGGTTGTTTTTGTGGAAAAGATGTTGTTTTGGTGTGTTTTGTGTGTATGTGCAGATCACTTGCCAAAGCAAGGCTAGAGCTAGTTGCTAGGGCAATGCATGAAGGAGATGCTGAAATAGTTGCCGTGGCAATGCAAAGAATCTAGTCTCTGCAATCGTAAAAAGTAAAACACAAATAAAGGATTATAGGAGTTTAACTAATAACTAAACTAGAAAGCAATAAAGTAAAAGAAAAGATGAGATCAAATGAGAGAGAGATAGGCCAGTTATCGTGAGTTGAGGTGTGATAGCCGATTGATCGCCTTGGTAAAAGAGTGCACGGGCAACTCAGCTGTCGTGGCAACTTGTACAACAACGGGTTGCCTTGGCAACTAATCGATGGTTGCCTCGGGCAACTAGTTGGGCAACTACTTGGGCGCCCGGGCAGCAACCTTCAAGGTTCGGCAGAGCGCTTCTTCAATGGTTTCTTCTTATCCCTAAAACTCTAGCTACTTGTGCATGCCTTGATAATACATCCTCGCATGAATCAAGGGTGAACAACAACCAATCTTGCGCCCTTCTTAGCCGCTGAAATCCTTAACTTATTCCTAAGCCGGATTAATCTTCACCATCAATAGATTGAATAAAGATCATATTCATTCGCTTTCTTGAATCTAACTCTCCCGATATTAGATAAATAGATGAAATCACGAGATCCTCTCCCAATTCACTCACAAACAAGAATAAGAAACCAAGAATGAATAAACCTTGAAATAGAAAAGTGCAAACTCTATTACCTAAACAAAAACCAATAGTTTCTCACAACCACAAAACACAATAACCATAGCCAAATAGATTTAGTTCATGGCTAGGTTCCAAAGAAACACAAGATAAATAATCCCTAGCATGAACCCAATCAACAAGAAAGAAAAAAGATGAAGAAGGAGGCTTGTCGAAATCCTCCTTGCCCTAGATGCTTGTCAAAAAATTCTCTCCTCTGCCCTCCTTGGACTTGTCAAAATTCCCTCTTGCTTGCTCTCTCTTGGATTGTCGAAATCTCCATCTTATTTATAGGGCTAGGCCAAAGTCCTTCTTTGAGGAGGAGTTTGCTGAATTAAATTATCTTTAAAGAATATAATTTTTTATTATAATTGTATTCCTACTAGAACTTCTCCTATCTTCTTGAATTTAATTCTTCTTTAATCTCTCGCATGGAAATCAAATTCCTTTGGGTTTGGGCTTTGCTCCACGTCATCTTGGGCTTGTCTAGTCATCAATTTCGACTACCATATCACCTTTGCTCTTGTCGACAATTGCCATGGCAACTGCGCAACTGCCTCTCTTCATGCGCCTCCTTCATGCATTGCCCATGCATTGCCCAACTAGCTCGGCATCTCCTTCATGCATTGCCCTCGCAACTAGCTCTAGCCTTGCTTTGGCAAGTGATCCTGCACATACACACAAAAAACACCACACCAAAGCATCTTTTCCCACAAAAAACTACCAAGTTATGTAATCAAGCTCAACGATGGAAGGAAACATGGATTAATGCATGAATGGCTAATTATGCAACTAATATGAGCCTAAGTCTAACAATAATATGAGTAAAAAGGGTAAGAAAAATAGTACTTTTGAACACTTATCACACCCCAAACTCGAACTATTGCTTGTCCTCAAGCAATGCAAACTCATAATTACCGCCAAGACTTCAACTTTCACAAACTTAGCTTTGAACTTGATTTCACCTCTCCAACCGGGCACAAAGTATGATTGGCTTTTTATTTTTCGAAAAACTTAGGAGTTACTCTAATCAAACTATAATGCTTGTGAGTGTGTGAGTTGTGTGCAAGTTGATTTTTCGATTCTATGCAAACAATAGGTTTTCAAATTACTTCATTGGGTTCTTTTTAACATGTTTTAACTAGAGCCAATTTTGGGCACCTCTAGTGTTTTGTTTTTAGTTTTATTAAGTTAATTTATTCGACTAGAGCCGGTTTCGGGCACTCTAGCTATCAATTTTTTTAACACATACTAGAGCCAGCTTTGCACCTCTAGTGATCAATTTTTTAGCACATGCTAGAGCCAATTTTGGGCACCTCTAGCATTCATCCAATTTTTATTCTAATCCCCAATTTGTTAATTATCAACCTAAGTTTACTAGAATTCCTTAAATCAATCAAACCACAACAAGTGTTTCATCAAATTTAGCATCATAGTAAAATTCTAAGTTTTTCCATGGTTATCCTAGAATAAAAATTTATCAATTAAGTGCATTGGCAAAGTCATCATCGATATTCATCAAATCTAAGCAATTTTGTTCCAATTAAAGGCATGGCAAGCAATTTATGTATCCTAAATGTAATACTTAAGATGAATGTAACTAAACATGGTAACTACTAATAACAATCCCCAAACTCGAAAGTGAGGCATTGTCCTCAATGCATGCATAAAAAAAAAAAAAAAAAAAATAAAATAAAATGCATACGAGGACTTACTCCGAGAGTTCATCATCGTAGATGATTAGTTTCCTTTGGTCGGTGTCTTGATTCTCTTGCTTGAACGCTGATGGTTGTTTTCTTGTTGCCGGTGGTGGAATCGATCCTCGCACGGGTTGTCCTCATCGCCCTTCTTCATCAATGTCATTGGCTTTTCGCTGGAGGATTCAATTGGTGCGGTCTTTGTTGGTTCAATGGAGGACTCGTCCAATCTGAAAAATCAGAAAATGATTCCGTAGGAGTTGATTCGGCATAGGTGCTTTACCTTGGCTTTTGCAAAGGGTTGCCGGATGTCTTTAGCTTTGGTGCCGTGGCATCTTCGGGTTGGTTGGGCATCAGCTTGTGCGGCATGATGTAGGTTGTCGCGCATCATCATCTTTGGTTGCCGTGGCGATCGCTTTTGGTTGGTTGCCGGGCAAGGATCTCGGCGGAAAGATTGGGAACGCACGCGCGATTGTCCGGGTACTTTTCTAGGATGACTTGGGTGATGGCATTGTTGTGCTCCTTCATGTACCGCATGAACATTAGTTGCCGGGTCTTCAATTTGCCTTAGGTGGCTTGCCAATGGGTGCAAAAGTGCTTCAAAGTGTCCCGGGTTGATGGCCGAGTTGTTCGGGCGTTAGGTGCTTGGGCATTAGGATTGCCGGGCGGCAGGAGTTGCCGCGCAATTGAGGCCTTGAAGAATTTCCCTGCCCTCTCCCATTAGCTTTTGGATTTGTGCTTGATTCCAACCGACTTTGGTAGGGCCTTTTCATCGGGGACTCACTTGGGACATGCATCTCCTTGCAAAGATTAGAAATTAAGCAAGGGAAGAAAAGAGAACCCTTATCTTTTGAGTCGCATACAAAAAAATCATCACAAATAATTTTTCCAATGTTAATGATGCGATTATGCAAAATAGAATGTATGAGCAAAAGACGTGGTATATCAACGGTAGTATTGTGTGTGGTGGGCATTAAAGAAGTTTTAACAAACTTATTCCATAGTTTTGCCTCGGGTTTAAGCCGAAGGCGATTTACCGTGTCTCTTGTGTTTTACCGGGCGCTCCAATGAGTTCCCTGCTGAGTGAGTTCTTGAAGCACCTTGTCGAGTTGCTTGGGAGTGATTTGATCAACGAAGGCTTGATGCTCGCCCTTCAAATGTAAAGCCCGTAAAAGGTGTTGACGCTTTTGGGACTTATGAGTATGGCCTTGTCACGAACAAAAACATAAGGATTATCCGGGTTAGGTGAGTGAGCATAGAATTCTTCTTACCCATGAGATGTTACCCTGCTTCCGCTTGATGGCAAAAGATTTGCCACTTTTGATGTGCAATCCTCTCAAGATGAATGGTTCAAGGCCAAATCTTGATGAGAGTTGGAGTATTCAAAGCCTTGTTCTTCATGAATCTTCCGCTTTCAAACTTGGATTGAAATCTTTCTTGAACCACCGTGTAGCAAACTTCTTGTATCTTGGTTCTTTGAGGAACTTGGATGAACTAAAAGTTTAATCTTGATGCCATGGATGATCTTGGTTGTGAGTTTTGTAAAAAAAAAAAAGAAAAGAAAAGAAAAGAAACTAAAAAGTTGCAAGATAGAAAGTAGGAA
>JAGYYJ010001370.1:0-2500 GCA_019671005.1 Hibiscus mutabilis | reverse complement strand
AAACTCGCATGTCCAAAAAAACTTCAATTCCTTTAACCGAACTTGGTGGGGTAATCTCTCGATCACGCCCACCTTGGCTTTGTCTACTTCAATTCCTTGATGAAATCTTGTGGCCGAGCACTATTCCTTCATCTACCATAAAATGGCATTTCTCCCAATTGAGGACTAAATCGCTTTTTTCACATCTTGCCAACACCTCTAAATTGCCGAGACAAATGCCGGGTCATTACTAAAAAAGAAAAAAATCATCCATGAAGATCTCAAGGAAGTCTTCACCATGTCCAAAAGAGTGCCATCATGCATCTTTGAAGGTTGTCGGGCGCATAATAATCCGAACGGCATCCTTCTAAGGCATAAGTACCGTATGGGCATGTGAAGGTTGTCTTTTTTCTGATCTTCTCGGGTGCTATGGCAATTTGATTGTAACCTCAATAACCATCAAGAAAACAATAAAAGGGTTTACCCGCAAGACGGTCAAGCATTTGATCAATAAAGGGTAATGGGAAGTGATCTTTCCTAGTGGCTTTGTTTAGCTTTCGATAATCCATACAAACCCTCCAACCGTCACACCCGGTTGGAATGAGTTCATTATTTTCATTACTTACCACCGTTATACTCCCCCTTTTTGGTACACATTGTACCGACTTACCCACGTACTATCGTCGAGATAGGGTATATAATGCCGGCAAAGCCACTTGATGATTTCTTTCATTACAACCCCTTTCATGGCATGATTCAGTCCTCCGGGCCTCAATTGAAGGTTTGTGATCATCTTCCAACAAAATCTTGTGCATGCACACCGCCGCTAATTCCTTCAAGTCGGCAATTGTCCACCCTATTGCCTTTTGTGTAGCTTCAACATCTTGATCAGCTTTTTTTCCTCGCTCAGTCAGAACTTAGAAGAAATAATTACAGGCAATGTATTATCGGTTCCTAAATATGCATATTTTAGTTGCTCGCAATTGTTTCAACTCAAGAATCGGTGGTTGTTCAATAGAGGGTTTTTCGAGCTTACCTTCCTTACCCGAGTAATCCAAAGGGTTCAAAGTATGTATGGTCGATTGACTAGCCAATTTGCCTCTTCTTGTTGTTCCTCATCGACCGGTTCTTCATACTCCTCAGTGTTCCTCTTGATCGGCAATGTAGTTGCCGAGGCAACTAAATTCCTCGTCGGTTAAACTCGCCGCGGCATGAAGAAGTTGGCATTCTTCCGATCATCGCATGCCTTAGTGTTTGGAACACATTTAGTTTAACTTGCTGGTCATTCACCCTCATTGTGAGTTCTCCTTTTCAACATCGATCAAGGTTCTCCCCGTTGCTAGGAATGGTCTCCCGAGAATGATAGGTGCATGCTCATCCGCTTTCACAATCCAAAACAATAAAGTCACGGAAAAATAAATTTATCAACTTTACCAAGATGTCCTCGATTTTTCCCTCCGATGCACATAGGATCTGGCTTGGCTAGTCAGCAGCATAATCATTGTAGGTCTTGCCTTCCCGATTCCTAGTTTCGAAAACGATTTAGGCATCAAGTTTATGCTAGCCCCAAGGTCGCATAATGCTTTCCCGATATAGTGATTTCCAATGGAACAGGGTATTGTGAAACTTCCGATCCTTCAACTTGGGTGGCATACGACAGTAACATTGCCATGCATCCTCTCTCATATGAATCGCTTTCAAACTCTCCTAGCCTTGTTCTCTTGGACAAATGTCTTTAAGAAACTTGGCATAGTTTGGCATTTGTTCAATTGTTTCCACCAATGGCAAGTTGATGTGGACTTGCTTTAGGATATCAAGAAACTTTTGAATTGGTATTCTTGCTTTTGTCGCCTAACCTTTGTGGGAATGGTGGTGGAAGTCGGATATCTTCGATCCTTTCATTGGTTTGAAACCTGATTGACGGCATTGCCGACAACCGAGTTGCCGAGGCATTATCAACCGGGGTTGCCGAGGCATGCTTATCGCAAGTTGCCGAGGCATCTTTATCGCCGCTGTCGAGGCATGTGCCGCTAGGTTCGCCTTGATCTTTTGTGGAGTTTTGTTTGATGAGCGGGTTTGAACCTCTCTAAGTTGTTGGCCACTTCTAGTGGTGATTGCCTTACATTGCTCATGGCCGCCTTCTTGCGACTTCAGTATCGCTAGGTAAACCTCCTTGTGGTCTAGTATTCAGATTTTGAGCAAACCGTCCGACTTGATTTTCCAATGATTTGATTGCCGCCTTTGGTTTTGCAATCTCATCTCGGTCCTGTTAATAAAAGCATCGCTTTTTTATGAAATTACTATTCTCAGCCATATAAGATTTAGTTTTCATCATAAAAGCATTTAGAGAATTTTCCAAAGAACTAGATGTTGTCGGTGTTGTTGCGCAATCGCTGTCGCCGTGGCATTCTTCGCTGAATCCCGATGCTTGTGCATTCTGATTGTTCGCTTAGAGCATTGTTGGGATTACTCCATGAAAAATTTGGGTGCTTCTTCCAAGCCGGATTGTATGTATTGACAT
>JAGYYJ010002868.1:0-21874 GCA_019671005.1 Hibiscus mutabilis | reverse complement strand
CAAAACTAACCATTTATTTTTTTGCAGTTAATATTCAAACCAAAATTAACCATTTATTTCTTTTTCAATTAATATTCGAACCAAAATTAATACCACCCATCCACCCACCCCTAGCCTCTACCCTAGCCTGCCACTACCAACCCTCCCCTCCCATTCATTCAATGCGTCGGTCTGCTCATTTATTCAGTATGAGGAAGAATTGAATTCAAAATTCAATTCCTCCAATTCAATTCAAATCAAATTCATTTTCTTTTTTTATTTTATTTTATTTTCATTCATTCATTTTTTTTTTTTTTTTAGTTACGATGCGGTATTTTTATTTCTAAAATTCTAATATGTTAAATCGAAATTAAATATCAAAATGTTGAGTTGGAGTTTGAATTTGAATACCGAAAGTAAAGAACGAACTTAAATATCGAACCAAAATATCAAAGAAGAAAACAAGTTTCCGAAAAAATATACCGTTAATATTCCAACCAAAACTAACCATTTATTTTTTTACAGTTAATATTCGAACCAAAATTAATCATTTATTTCTTTTAATAGTTAATATTCGAACCAAAATTAACCATTTACTTTTAGTTACGATGCGACATTTTTTATTTCTAAAATTCTAATATATTAAATCGAAATAAAATATGATTAATTAAATCAAAATACTAAATAATAATCCAAAAACTAAAACAAACAAACAAACAATATTTTCAAATTAAAAATATATTACAAATAAATAAAATTTACGGCAAATCCCTCATCTGCCTCCTCTTCGGTAATTCCTGTCGGTGGAAGGATGGTGTTTGATCGTATCGCCTAGGGGGTCGAACCATTCTACGTGGTTGATCCAGAGTCTACTCATCGTTGACAAATTGATCATCCATCATCATCTGCATAGAAGGTGGTGTACCATACATATCTTCCGGATGAATTGATGAGCTGCTAATGGTCGTAGTTGACAACAGAGATGTCATAATACCAATACCCATACCTTCCCCATATACAAATGTTTGAGGATACTGAAATTGTGTGTATCCTTCATCATCATTGTAAGTCGGCTGAGAAGATGAGCTGCCACCAATTTGAAAATTGATTGGTGATTGTTTCGGAACATTACCAAATCCAAATGTTTGATGAAATGATGAGATTTCTCCAAATGGTGGTTGTTCCGAAACGTTACCAAATGGTGGATACCCATGTTGTATTGGTTCTTCCCGAGGTTTATTTCTTACATGTATCGGGGGGATTGAGATTGCACCGAGACCACGAAGAATGCCAACCCATAGAACAATCCAAGTTTGGTTCGTTTGTTGGTTTTTGAGAGCTCTGACCATACTCGGATGAGAACTGTACGTGTTTTGAACACGGAGGATCTTCAAGCCATTTATTTGCATCTTCGACAGATACTATGAATGATTTTCCATTTTCTAAAAACCACGAATAATATTATGTATTAAATTCAAAATCAATGGCTTGAATTGGACTCAAATTATCATCCCACCGCGCCCATCTTTCCTCCCACTGTTCAATGAAATCGGCTTGCTTCACAGTCCAATTCCCATTGAATCTATCTCTACGAACATTATGATTATGTTCAGGTGGAGCTCTAGGAATAGGTTGATGGAAGTTGAATTGCCGCAACACTCTGTCAGCACAATGATAAACAACAATAGAAAAATGGATCAGCGGCACAATTGCACCCCAGAATGATGAACATTGAAGCACATTATCCGGTATACAAGCCTTGATTGTTTCATTTGCATACGGCTGTCAAAAAATTGTAAAACACAAATATTAATAATATGCATACACAAACAAAAAAGAAACATATTACTTTAAAAAATACAAAGTCAAAAATTAAATTTAAAACTAATATTATGATACCTGATCTTTTCCTATTGTTTGGATTTTTAGTCTTGTATCTTTGGCAGAGTTGTACACCACCCCCGCATTCTTCAACTTATGTCTCCATCTGCAAAGATATTGAACTTATATTTCTTAGTCATTTCAGATAAATATTAGATCAATAAAATAGCCATATACGACTGTAATCACAATATTACCTTCCAGCAAGCGGAAGCTCCATCGGTACGAGTACTTCCACAATGGGCATTAGATAAGGCAGCCTATACCACGCCCACGACTGCAATAAGATTTGACATCCACCCATATCTGAATTCTTCTTCTCACCATCCATAACCGCGACCTTGCACGTTTCATGGTACAAGAATGCCAATATTGCAAAACCCCAAGTATATGTAGCAGCTCTATCAAATCACCCAAAAACGGTAGATATTGTGTGTGAACCATATTACCAGATGTATCTGGAATCAATACCCCACCAATCAGTTGCAGTATATATGCTCGAGCCGCACACATAAGTTCTCCGCGAGTATATTCATCTGTTACAATAAATTCTCGCTATAACCATGAAATTCTGAGACATAGACCATCCATACATGACTCAGGAGGAACTTTGTCCAGGTACTGCCTGCAAAGCTCAAATGCATTATAGTTGTTTTCTCCAACTAACGGCTTCCCATTTGTTGGGACACCAAGCTGTACTGCTACATCCTCCGGAGTCATTGTGCATTCGCCAAATGGAAAATGAAATGTGTGAGTCTCTGTCTCCACCGTTCAATCAATGCGGTAGTCAACCCGGGGACTATCTTAAATCCACGGAGAAATAAAGCATTATAAAACCTGGCACGTTGTAGATAATAAACTATGCGATCAAAAGGTTCCTTGATTTTCATTCCTCGACGACGGATGCTATGCTCCACACCATATAATTAATTTATTATAATAAATCATTTCGTATTACACATGACATAATTAATTTTAAATTACTTACTTGATCTTCATGAATATGAGACGAAATGGTCACGGTACAACAAAATTCCTCAAGATGCCATTTTCTATTTGCAGATATGCAAAACAATTATCATTAAATATTCAAATATATATACAACCAAAAATGGGAATGTATTAACTTAAAAAATTAAGATCTATACGAATATAAATTTAAAAATACAAAAACTTACAAGATTCGACGAGAAACTGTGTGTAAATGTACTATAAAGACTTCAACAATAAAAAAGTTATTATCATTTGAATATATCTTCAATCACACACAAAAAATTCTACAAACCCTCTATAATTAAAAAAAACAACGGATTAATTAAAAAAACCAATTACATACATACTTACTTTTGAGAAACCGAGAAGATCTACAAAAATATATACTTCCACAATCTTCACTGCCTTCGAATATATCTTCAAAAAATAGATATCACCGAAATTTTCAACTCAAACTCTATCAATATTTTTCTCTTCTCAACCCCTATATACATATATATATACAAAGAGTTAACAAAAAAAAAAAAAAATGGGCTGCCAGCTTTCACGTGAAAGCTGGCGGGTTGCATGCATGCAGCTCAGACGCCCACAACACCTCGCCATGTGGAGGTGGCGTGGTCCAGCATACCTCGCCATGTGGAGGTGGCGTGGTCTACCCTGCACCACTGCCATCGCTGAGCCACTAACATCGTTGAGCCACTGACATCGCTGCAAGCCAGATCTGCCATAATCACAACACCTCGCCGTGTGGAGGTGGCGAGGTCCAACGTGGCTCGAGAACGCCAGGAGAACATGGCGTGGTACTATGAATTTTGGCCTATTTTACCAAATAAAGTTTGAAACACCCTAATAACTAAATAAAAGTTCTAAAGTGGATTATCCCACTAAATTTGCTTATTTAGCTGGATTACACAAGCAATGACAAATTAATTTTTTACACGTGCAGATTTTAGCAGTACTCTATCTACCATCAACCTCATCAGCTTTATTCAGCTCAGACTAGACTTTCTGCCTTGGATCACCCTCGTGGCCCATTTCCTTCAGCTTCTCATTAGTGGTTTGGGCTCCATCTCTCACAGACTCATTCCCGTCTTTAGTTAAAACGATATCGTCCTGCGTTGTATCCTCATTAAGCGGCGCGACACCGTGTGGAGTCCCTTTAATAAATTGATCCTTGTTCGAATTCAGCCCCAATTCCCAATTCATTTTGGTTGAACCCTAATTTCTCCTTTATCTCCCCTAATCTTCTCCGACAGCCATGACATATTTTTAATTTGAAATTTATTTCATTTATATTTCAATTTTATATCGGTAGAAACTTATATAATATGTTAAATTGTTCTGTAATATAAGTTTTTTTAAAAGTTATTCTGTACAATATAGTTAAAAGTAAATTTTTTTCCAGAAATCTGACGTTTTTTTATAAAAACTAGTAAGTTGGTCGGATAATGAAACAATAGTATGATCGGTTTATCACCAATCCGGTTACGAAAACTTTACTTAAGATATAGTTTGGAAAATACTTTTTTATCAGATTGCATGATTTCATTGATGAAGAATAATACAAGAGAGGTATTTTTATGTGTCTTGTTAAAAAATCCCTAAACCTAGTCGTAGGAAAAAATATACATAAAAATAAACATAGACAGAAACATAAACAGATCATAAAACACCGAATCCTATTTCACCCTATAATCTAGAGTTTGAAAATACTTTGACACACGTTTGTGTAAAATTTAATTAACACAAGTTTTTAAATTTGTATTGTTAAGTGGTTCAGGTTAGGGTTTAGGATTTAGAGTTTATAGTGTAAATTTTAGGGTTTATGGTTAATATTTAGGGTTTAAGAGTGAGAGTTTAAGATTTAGGATGTTAGGATTAGGGATGTATGTTTTAGATTTCATAGTTTAAATATGAAGGATTGTGTAATTTGTTTATACAATTTTTGTATCAAAATATAATACTTAAAGAAAAAACTTTACACAAGTGTAAACTAAAGTTTGCACAACTTGTTAATCGTCAGGTGTATGGTGTTAATTTAGGGGTTAGAGTTTATGCTTTAGAATTTATGATTTAGGGTTTAGGATTTTAGCCTTGAGAATTTAAATTTTAGATTTTGAAAAAGGGTTGTGTAATATTTTTTATATAGTTTGTGTATCAAAATATAATCCAATATTCAATTGCTCATTTTTATAGCAAAGAATATTTTAAGGTTAATTGTTACATGCACAAGCGCTTGTGTAAACAAAGTTTCCACAAGCATCTTAATTTTAGGGTTAAGGAGTCCATTTGGGTTTTAGGGGTTAAGGACTCCATTTAGGGTTTAGAGGTTTAAGTGTAATAGTTTTGAATTTAGGGATTGTTGATAGAATTTTAGGTTTATAATTAAAATTTAGGGTTTTTAGGTTAAAACCTAAATCTATAACTCTAAACCCTAAATTCTAAACACATACACTAAAACCCCTAAACTTTAAAGCCTAAAATTAAGACGCTTGTGGTAACAAAAAATTTCTATCTGTGTATGAGATAATAATCTATATTTAATTGAATAATTTTAAAAACAAGAACATATAAAAAATATATAAAAAATATATAATTTATATAAAATACAGTGCTTATTATATCTGAAATACACATATTCTCACCCTTGTCAGACTCTTAAATTACTTTTTCAGGGGTGTCTTCTCTTGATTCCTTTTATTTTAACAAGTATTCATCAGATAATTCACTGAAATTACGAGATCATCTTTCATTATATGTAACTCAAGATCCTTACGTGTTTTGTCGTGTTAAGGATTTCGTGGAGTATCCGAAACATGCAACGCCAGCAGAAGAAATTTCGCTCTCATATTTGATCCAGCTGCTTACATGCAAAATGTCCCCAAGCAACTATCACGCTCCTCTTGCTTTTTCTTGGATATACGTGTATAGATACGAACACATATATGCATGTATTTAAGTTTATAAATTTGAATACGATGTGATTATATAAACTTAATACGAGAAAAATAATTAGATCAGGACGGAAAATAATAATTTTGATGTCGGGTTGGAGTCCAGTTATCTAAGCTCCTGTAAGGGCAAGGAAAGGATTAAAGGAAACAATAATCAGATTTATAGGACACGGCTGGAGATAAGTGAGAGAGAAAGAAAATAAAGAAAGAAAGAAAATAGGCAGAGGAAGGGCAAGGGGGGGGGAGAACTTTTATATCTAGGGATGGACTTAAAGATTTTATGTTAAGATATATAATTTTAAAAAATATATTAGTATTTTTGATACATAAATCTTTAATTTTAGAGTTTATGGTTTAAGGTGTGGTTTAGAGATTTTGAGTTTAGATTGTAAGATTTAAAAATTATGATTTAGGGATAAAGTTTAGGATTTAGGATTTAGAATTTAGGGTGTTATGATTATGGATTTAGGTGTTAGATTTTATAGTTTAAATATGAAGAATTGTGTACATTTCTTTTATACAACTTAGGCATCAAAATATAACCTTTTTAAAACAGAAAATACTTTGATACACAAACTTTTCAATTTTAGGGTTTAGATATTTATGTTGTGGTTTAGAGTTTATGAGTTTAGGTTGTAGTATTTAGAGTTTAGGATTTATGATTAGAATTTAGGGCTTAGATTTTAGAGTACATGATTTATGGTGTGAGATTTAGGGATTTATGTTTTAAATTTTATAGTTTAAATATGAAGGTTGTATAATAATTTTACACAACTTGTGTATCAAAATATAGCTATTTTAAAATACGAATTGAATCATCAAAAAAATATAAAAGTTACTTAAATTATGGAAAATACTTTGATACAAAATCTTTTCAATTTTAGGGTATAGATATTTATGTGTGGTTTAGAGTTTAGGGGTTTAGGTTCTAGTGTTAGAATTTTGGGTTTATTGTTAGGATTTTAGGATTAGAGTGTAGGGTTTAAAGTTTTAAGATTTATGGTGTTAGAAGTAGAGATTTAGGTTTTAAATTTTATAGTTTAAATATGAAGGGTTGTAGAATTTTGTTTACACAACTTATGTATTGAAATATAACTCTTTTAAAATACGAAATTGAACCATCAATATATATGTCTATATATATATAATACTTAAATTATATAAAAAATTGAAATTTCTAGAGACTGAGCAAGGAAGTTCTGCTGTAAGGCAGTGTAAAAAAACAGATCGGTTATATCAGTAGCTGGTTCAGCATAAATTCTTACGATGTCAAACTCATAAGAAATGGGTGCATACACAAAGTTGTATGAAACCTGCATAAATATTTGTGGAAGTTATAAGAAAAAAACTTATAACACAAATTCTTACCCCTTATAACCAAATTTAAATCAGCGAAACTTATGGTAGGAAATTGTGTTATAACATAAAGTCTTAAAGGATGACTCTATATCTTACCAAATTCATAAGAAACAAGTTACATACACAAATTGTTACTGACCTACATAAAGTATTACATAATCGGTAAGAAAAATGTAGTAACAAAAATTCTTACTTCATATAACCAACTCTAAAACGAGCGAAACTTCTGGTAAGAAATTGTGTTATAACATAAAATCTTAAAGAATAACTTTATATCTTATCAAAATCATAGAAAATAGGGTACCTACACAAATATTTACCAAACCTACATAAACTTTTATAATACCGGTGAGAGAAAAGGTAATAACATAAATTATTACCTCATATCACCTAATCTAAAACCATCAAAAACTTTTGCTAAGAAATTGTGTTATAACATGAAATCTTAAAGGATAACTCTATCTGTTACCAAAATCATAAGAAATAGAGTACCTACAAAAATATTTACCAAACCTACATAAACTTTTATAGTACCAGTAAGAAAAAGGTAGTAACAGAAATCCTTACCCCATATCACCAAATCTAAAACCAGCCCAACTTATGATAGGATATTGTGTTATGAAATAAACTTTTAAAGGATAAATCTATATGTTACAAAACTCAAAGGAAATAAGGTACCTACACAAATAATTATAAAACCTACATAAACTTTTATAGAACCAGTAAGAAAAAGGTAATAACACAAATTCTTACCCCATATGACTTAATCTAAAACCAACGAAGCTTTTGGTAAAAAATTGTATTATAACATAAAATCTTAAAGGATAACCCTATATATTACCAAACTCATAAGAAATAGAGTATCTACACAAAAATTTACCAAACCTACACAAACTTTTATAGTATCGATAAGAAAAAAAGTAATAACAGAAATTCCTACCTCATATCACCAAATCTAAAACTAGTCCAACTTATGCTAGGAAATGGTGTTATAACATAAACTCTTAAATGATAACATTATATCTTACCAAACTCATAATAAATACGGTACCTACGCAAATTGTTATGAAACCTACATAAATTATCAGGGAGATGATAATAAAAAGGTAATAGCACAAATTCTTACTCCATATCACCAATCTAAAACCAGCCTAACTTATGGTAAGAAATTGTGTTATAACATAAAATCTTAAGGGATAACTTTATATCTTACCAAACTCATAAGAAATAGGGCACCTACACAAATTTTTACGAAACCTACATAAATTATTAGAGAGACGACAATAAAAACGGTAATAACATAAATTCTTATCTCATACCACCAAATCTAAAATCAGCCTAACTTATGCTAGCTAAGAAATTATGTTATAACATAAAATCTTAAAGGATAACTCTATTTCTTACCGAACTCATAAGAAATAGGGGATCTACACAAATTGTTACGAAATTTGCATAATTTATTGTAGATCCGATAAAAAAAGGTAATAACACAAATTCTTACCCCATACCACCAAATATAAAATCGACTAAACTTATGGTAAGAAATTGTGTTATAACCTAAACTCTTACAAGATAACCTCATTTCTTACGAAACTCATAAGAATCTGGGTATCTACACAAATTCTTACCAAAGTAGTAGTAAAAATATGATAACACAAATTCTTACCCGAGATCGCCAAATTCAAAAACATTGTTCAAAATCGATACAATTCGTCCAAAATTGATACTAATTTATTGCATATTTGATTTCCGAAATCGCTATTGTTCTTGTGGTACCAATAATTATTGTTGCGTGTGATAAGTGCTACGCAAATGTGCAAGTATACACGTCGCAAGTAATAAAGTGATATGAGTATCGAGTATCGTCTCCACAGGGACTGGTTTGGGCCACTTTGCTTAAGTTATCGCACCAAAATAAAAAACACAATTGATAATAGAGGTTTTAATTAACGAGAAAAGTAAAAGCAATAAAGTAAAAGAAAAGATGAAAGAAAAAGAGAAAGAGATAGGCCAGGTTATCGTGAGTTGAGGTGTGATAGCCGATTGGATCGTCTTGGTAAAAGAGTGCACGGGCAACTCAGCTGCCGTGACAACTTGCACAACGGGGTTGCCTTGGCAACTAATCGATGGTTGCCTGGGCAACTAGTTGGGCAACTACTTGGGCGTCTGGGTAGCAACTTCAAGGTTCGGCAGAGCGTTCTTCAATGGTTTCTTCTTATCCCTAAGTCAAAACTCTAGCTACTTGTGCATGCCTTGATAATACATCCCTGCATGAATCAAGGGTGAACAACAACCAATCTTGCGCTCCTCTTAGCCGTTGAAATCCTTAACTTATTCCTAAGCCGGATTAATCTTCACCATCAATAGATTGAATAAAGACCATACTCATTCATTTCTTGAATCTAACTCTCCCGATATTAGATAAATAGATGAAGTTACGAGATCCTCTCCCAATTCACTCGCAAACAAGAATAAAAGCCAAGAATGAGTAAACCTTGAATAGAAAAGTGCAAACTCTTATTACCTAAACAAAATCCAATTGTTTCTTATAACAACAAAACACAATAACCCCAACCAATCAAGTTAGTTCATGGTTGGGTTCAAAAGATATACAAAGAATAATCCCCAAACTATGAATCTAGTGGAAGCAAAGATGAAGAAATCGAACTCTCTCCCTCCTTGCTATCTTGTCGAAATTTCTCTATTTTTCTCTATCAAGTAGTCAAAATCTCCTTGCTATTTATAGGGCTAGGCCAAAGTCCTTCTTTGAGGAGGAGTTTGAGTTGGAATTAAATTATCTTTAAAGAATATAATTCTTTATTATAATTTTATTCCTATTAGGACTTCTCCTATCTTCTTGGAATTTAATTCTTCTTTAATCTCTGCATGGCAATCAAATTCCTTTGGGCTTGGGCCTTGCTCCATGTCATCTTGGGCTTGTAAAGTCATTAATTTCGACATCCCTATTGCATTTTCTCTTTGTCGACAATTGCCATGGCATCTGGCTCGGCGTCTCCTTCATGCATTGCCCCCTGGCAACTAGCTCGGCATATCCTTCATGCATTGCCCTGGCAACTAGCTTAGCATTGCTTTGGCAAGTGATCCTGCACATACACACACAAAGCACACCAAAGCAGCATCTTTTCCACAAAAACTACCAAGTTATGTAATCAAGTTCAATGATGGAAGGAAACATGGATTAATGCATGAATGGCTAACTATGCAACTAATATGAGCCTAAGTCTAACAATAATATGAGTAAAAAGGGTAAGAAAAATAGTACTTTTGAACACTTATCACACCCCCAAACTCGAACTATTGCTTGTCCTCAAGCAATGCAAACTCATAATTACCTGCCAAGACTTCAACTTTCACAAACTTAGCTTTGAACTTGATTTCAATTCTCTGAACCGGGGCACAAAGTATGATTGGCTTTTTATTTTTCAGAAAACTGAGGAATTACTCGGAATCAAACTATAATGCTTGTGAGTGTGTGCGGAGTGTGCAAGTTGATTTTTCGGATCCTATGCAAACAATAGGTTTTCAAATTACTTTATTGGGTTCTTTTTAACATGTTTTAGCTAGAGCCAGTTTTGGGCACCTCTAGTGTTTTATTTTTAGTTTTCTTAAGTTAATTTAATCGACTAGAGCCGGTTTCGGGCACCTCTAGTTAAAATTTTTTTTAACACCTCCTAGAGCCAGTTTCGGGCACCTCTAGTGATTTTTCCCAAGATGCACATAGGATCTGTCGGCTAGCTGCAGCATAACTGTTGTAGGTCTTGCCTTCCCGATTCCTAGTTTCTGGAAAACCGATTTAGGCATCAAGTTTATGCTAGCCCCTAGGTCGCATAGTGCTTTCCCGACATAGTGATTTCCAATAGAACAGGGTATTGTGAAACTTCCGGGATCCTTCAACTTGGGTGGCATACGATTGTGCAACATTGCCATGCATCCCTCTGTTGCGGCAACTGTTTCAAACTCTCCTAGCCTTGTTCTCTTGGACACAATGTCTTTAAGAAACTTGGTATAGTTTGGCATTTGTTCAATTGCTTCCACCAGTGGCAAGTTGATGTGGACTTGCTTTAGGATATCAAGAAACTTCTTGAATTGGTATTCTTGCTTTTGTCGCTTCAACCTTTGTGGGAATGGTGGTGGAAGTCGGATATCTTCGATCCTTTCATTGGTTTGAAACCTGATTGACGGCATTGCCGGGACATATGGAGTTGCTGAGGCATTATCAACTAGGGTTGCCGAGGCATGCTTATCGCAAGTTGCCGAGGCGTCTTTATCGTCGGTTGTCGAGGCATGCTTATTGCCGGTTGCCGCGGCAATTCCTGGTTCAGCATCTGAGGCTTTGCTGCTAGGTTCGTCTTGATCTTTTTGTGGAGTTTTGTTTGACGAGCGGGTTTGAACCTCTCTAAGTTGTTGGCCACTTCTGGTGGTGATTGCCTTACATTGTTCATGGCCAGTTCCTCTTGCGACTTCAGTATCGCTAGGTAAACCTCCTTGTGGTCTAGTGTTCAGATTTTGAGCAAACTGTCCGACTTGATTTTCCAATGATTTGATTGCCGCCTCTTGGTTTTGCAATCTCATCTCGGTCCTGTTAATAAAAGCATCAGTTCTTTTTATGAAATTACTATTCTCAGCCATATAAGATTCAGTTTTCATCATAAAAGCATTTAGAGAATTTTCCAAAGAACTAGATGTCGCTCGGTTGTTGCTGCGCGACATCCATTCTTTGTGGGCATATTCTCTTGAATCCCGATGCTTGTGCATTCTGATTGTTCCGGTTTAGAGCATTGTTGGGATTACTCCATAAAAATTCGGTGCTTCTTCCAAGCTGGATTGTATGTATTGGACATCATGTTGTTGCTCGATTGTAATTCCCCATAGAAGCCGGATTCCGGATTCTCGCATACATTCGAAAGAATTATGGTTATCACCACATAACTCACAAAAAGAATCCATTACCTTGACTTCATGTGTGTTGTTTGGTTTTTGCATGTTCGGACCATCTTGGTTAAAGCGCCAATTGTGCGAAAATTGAATCGATGATCCTAGTTCATGTATTGTGGCTTACGCCTAACTCCTCCTCTTCTAGTAGATGAGAATTGATAATCATTCTTGGCCAGCCTGTTTAAAATTTGCATTGCTTCTTCCGGCGACTTATCTAGGAGTATGCCGTTTGCCGAGGCATCTAGCATCATCCTTGTTGGTGTATTCACGGCATTGTAAAACATTGTTACTTGAGTCCACACCGAATCCGTGTAGAGGGCATTTGTGTAGAAGTTCTCTATATCGCTCCCAAGCCTCGTACATGGATTCATCATCCGCCACCGAAAAGAAGTAATGTCGTTACGGCTTATCACAAATTTGTAGGATTAAATCTAGCAAGGAAATCACGACAAAGATCAGTCCAAGATGCTATGGATCCGCAGAATGCTATTCAGCCATGCTTTCGCCCTATCCTCTCGGTGAATAGGGGAATAATCTTAATCGTAGGACATCGGGGTGACTCCGTGTATCTTGAACGAGTTGCAAATCTCGAGGAAAGATTTCAGATGTTGCTGTGCATCTTCGATTCTTTGAGCCGCCAAATTGACCAATTGTGTTGATCATATTAAACATTACCGTTTCAACTCAAAGTGGTCGGCTTCAATTTCAGTGCGACAACTCCCGGTTAAGTCCATCAAGATCTTCTTCAAGATAGTCTCGAATAGTTCTGTTTCGTTGCAAGAATCACTCCTCCTCCTCGCTCGAACATCTTGATTCATATTGCCGTCTTGATTTTCCATTGCTTCTCTTATCCTTCGCCTAAGTCTTTGTAAGGTTCGTTCGATTTACGGATCAAAGGGATATTCTCAGTGAAGTCGGTCTCGCCCGGTCATATACCAACGCAAAACCAAAGTTTGTTAGCCTTTTGAATTTTAAACAAGAAAAATAAAAAGAAAGTGCAAGAAAGTAAAAACAAAGTCGCTATTGCCAATCCCGAAACGGCGCCAAAAAACTTGTTGCGTGTGATAAGTGCTACGCAAATGTGCAAGTATACACGCCGCAAGTAATAAAGTGATATGAGTATCGAGTATCGTCTCCACGAGGATTGGTTTGGGCCACTTTGCTTAAGTTATCAGACTGAAAATAAAAACACAATTGATAATAGTGGTTTTAATTAACGAGAAAAGTAAAAGCAATAAAGTAAAAGAAAAGATGAAAGAAAAAGAGAGAGAGATAGGCCAGGTTATCGTGAGTTGAGGTGTGATAGCCGATTGGATCGTCTTGGTAAAAGAGTGCACGGGCAACTCAGTTGCCGTGACAACTTGCACAACGGGGTTGCCTTGGCAACTAATCGATGGTTGCCTGGGCAACTACTTGGGCGTCTGGGCAGCAACTTCAAGGTTCGGCAGAGCGTTCTTCAATATTTTCTTCTTATCCCTAAGTCGAAACTCTAGCTACTTGTGCATGCCTTGATAATACATCCCTGCGTGAATCAAGGGTGAACAACAACCAATCTTGCGCTCCTCTTAGCCGTTGAAATCCTTAACTTATTCCTAAGCCGGATTAATCTTCACCATCAATAGATTGAATAAAGACCATACTCATTCATTTTTTGAATCTAACTCTCCCGATATTAGATAAATAGATGAAGTTACGAGATCCTCTCCCAATTCACTGGCAAACAAGAATAAAAGCCAAGAATAAGTAAACCTTGAATAGAAAAGTGCAAACTCTTATTACCTAAACAAAATCCAATTGTTTCTCACAACAACAAAACACAATAACCCCAACCAATCAAGTTAGTTCATGGTTGGGTTCAAAAGATATACAAAGAATAATCCCCAAACCATGAATCTAGTGGAAGCAAAGAAGAAGAAGAAATCGAACTCTCTCCCTCCTTGCTATCTTGTCGAAATTTCTCTATTTTTCTCTATCAAGTAGTCGAAATCTCCTTGCTATTTATAGGGCTAGGCCAAAGTCCTTCTTTGAGGAGGAGTTTGAGTTGGAATTAAATTATCTTTAAAGAATATAATTCTTTATTATAATTTTATTCCTATTAGAACTTCTCCTATCTTCTTGGAATTTAATTCTTCTTTAATCTCTACATGGCAATCAAATTCCTTTGGGCTTGGGCCTTGCTCCATGTCATCTTGGGCTTGTAAAGTCATTAATTTCGACATCCCTATTGCATTTTCTCTTTGTCGACAATTGCCATGGCATCTGGCTCGGCGTCTCCTTCATGCATTGCCCTGGCAACTAGCTCGACATATCCTTCATGCATTGCCCTGGCAACTAGCTTGGCATTGCTTTGGCAAGTGATCCTGCACATACACACACAAAGCACACCAAAGCAGCATCTTTTCCACAAAAACTACCAAGTTATGTAATCAAGCTCAATGATGGAAGGAAACATGGATTAATGCATGAATGGCTAACTATGCAACTAATATGAGCCTAAGTCTAACAATAATATGAGTAAAAAGGGTAAGAAAAATAGTACTTTTGAACCCTTATCAATTATATTAATCGTACAAGTACTATTGTGTAGCATCTGTACAATTTTAGTTCACTACCTACATAAATTCATACCCTGTGTATTGGCACTCTTATATGTGTACCAGTACTAATCCATAATTTAGACATACATCTTCATAATATATAGTCGGCATCACAAGAACAATTTCGATATTATACAAACAATTTGTAGGTTTTAATTAAAAATCATTTGAAAAATTGTTTTAAACTTATTTTTATTGATTAAAGTTTTGTGAAACCTTTAAAGGAAAAATTGTTCTAAACCCTTGGAAACAATTATTCTAAGCACTAAGAAAATTTGTACGATTAATAGTATCGAAAGACAATAGACAAATAATATGATAAGCACAATATAAGTAAAAGTCAAGGGTAATACAAAAATTTATAATTACATAAGATCAATGTCATAATCTAAAATATATGCATAATATAAAATATCCAATTAGATCCAAACCATTCCAAATGAAACTACAAAATTAAAAACATCAATGCAACAAAAAACTTCCAAAGTGTCATCCATAAATTCATAATGACAACCAAAGACATAGATGCAAATCATGAAAAACAAGAGAAACAAATCCATCAAGCATCTAATGTCGGTGGTGGATCAAAGTCGGAGGAAGAAGCTCGAAAGTTAAAAAGTTTCAAGAGAGAGTGGCAACCTCATCAAACAAAAGGTTGAACCGAGAAATAAATTAACCACGAACTTCCTCAAGTCTAACAAAGAGACATTGTTCAAGAAATCGAATAAGTCAACCTGCAAAAATAAATAAATATGTCTGCAACAATTCAATCTCAATTCTCAATAATTTTTTTAACCAAAACAATAAGTTTAAAGATTATATATATATTAAAAAGGAAAAAAGGGCTTGAAAAATAAAATGTGTGTAAGCATAGTGTTAAACAAAAGTTGCAATAAGGCAAAATATATATGTATAATTATATTAAATTTCATATGTAAATATATACAAAGATGAGAAAAATATATAAGCATATGGTTTGAAAATGATTTTTATGTAATATGTAAGAACAATACAAATACCGTCAAGAATAGTACATATACTACATGATACTTTTACACATTGATACTACAAGAACAATACCGATACCAAAATGCAGGAAATGTCATTTTAAGCTCAAAAATGCTCACCAATCTAACTCTAACCTTCTCATTGTGTCCCTAAGACAATACCCAAAGACATCATTAGCAAGCATTCCTAACGTCAATCTCATCTCAAGAATATTGATTCAAGAAATCCAACATGGCATGCTTTAGCACATATTTAACGTACAAGACTCATGTTTTATGACTATATGCATCATACTAGTAATGAAAGTGTTTTACCTTGCACAAAACACCCCAAAGGTGGCTCATTTATCTCCTCTTTAAGCTTGCTCTTTGCCTATGCTTTTGGAAGACTTTCCTCCTTTGTTCACTATTTAACAATCATCATAGAAATACATAAGGATTAATAGAAGGATGAAAGACAAAATCATTTCTCAAATTCCTTCAAAACCTCTTTTAAAGCGTAACCCCAACGAAACTTTAGCCACCCCAAAACACTCATGTATGGAGACATAGATCTTATTTTGAAGCTTGATATGTGAAGAGGAAGAATCTTACCTTAGATATTACTCTACTCCAACTCAAACTCAAACTCAAAGAAATAGGGGTTGAAGAAGATGGATGAAAGAAAACATGGGTTTGTAAAAAAATAACATTTAATTCCCTATTTTCTTTCAATAAGGTTAATCGGTTAACCTTCTATCCCCTTTACTCCTTGTTTTGTAATTTTTTCCTTTTTAATCCAACGACTCAAATTTTATTATACCCAATCTAATGGTCATATCGATATTGCCCTTTTTAGCCTTTTTAAGGTGTTTTCTTTTAGACTTTCCCCCGCACTCTCAATCCATTCCTGTGTATACCATTGGTTAACCTGTCACCATTTTTTGGGACTCTAAATGTCTAATGCATTGATCGGATCTCCACCCTTCAAAATATTATGATTTGGCTTAATATCTACTTTACCCTTGATCTTTAGTAAAAGTTTCACTTTAGATCTTTTACTATTTTTTGTTCGGTCTAAAATCTTATTTTTCAATTAGATATCACTTAAACACCTGAATATTTTCATTTAGAAAAATGATTATGTGGTTCAATTATATTCTTTCATGTGTAAAAAGAAAATTTTAAACATTCATTACATGTGACAAAATCTAGTTGGGCCGCGTGGCATTTTATATTGGAAATTGTTAAAGGGCTAAAGTGATAATGAATTAAAAGTTGAGTGCCAAACTAACAAAAAAATTGTAAAATGGCCAAAGTGTGAATTTCACTAAAGTGGAGGGGGAATTTTAAGTATTATCTTTTTTTTTACCTAAAAGGGTAAATTACTTCTTTAGTCACTCAACTTTGTCCATGTTTTTATTTTGATCACTCAACTTCAAAAGTTTTCTATTTCATCACTCAACTTTTGAATTTTGCTCTTTTTGGTTACATACCATTAATCTTTAATGTCTTATTAATATTTTGTGATGAATTTATAAAAAAAAAACTCCCCTGAAACTTTCGTCTCCAATATAGATTTTCATACTCTCTTTGATTCGTCGACGTTTGAATATTTTCTTCCAAATCAGAACAGTGGAGATGTCAAAAGAGAGGAGAAAACAATATATCTTAATTTCACAATGATAGACGGTGGAGATTGTTAATCAATCCAAGTAAAGGTCCAAGCTTTGATTTATGTGTTTGATATTCGAGGGGATTTCTAGAAAAACCAAACTAAGAATGAAAAAAGGAGAGAAAGATGAATGTTTTCGTACTAGTTACGTGGCAAACGATGAGTAGTGACAATTGAAAAATAGTGGAGAAGGATTCATGCCATGAGGAAGAAGAATGTTAAAATATTAGGTTAATTTCAAAAATAAAAATATGTTTTGATATTTTCTTTACACAACTAACGGCTAGGTGGTCCAGAAAAACAAATTTTAAAAGTTGAGTGATAAAATTAGAAAATTTTAAAAATAGATGACCAAAACAGAAAATAAAATAAAAAGTGATTAACTAAACACATAATTTACTTGACAAAAATTCTGATTGAACAATATAGAACAAACATGGTAATAAAGTTGGAGAAAATATTTCATGCACTGACGGTGAAAATTTTGTTTTTCATAAATGAGCCTAATTTAGGTTTTAAGGCTACAATTAGGGATGGCAAACGGGTGGGGTGGGTGTGGGTCCCCCTCCCCATACTCATACCCACTTAAAATTTTCATACTCAACACATACCCACCACCCACGAAGAGTACAAATTTTAAATCCACACCTGCCCACGTGAGTACATTCTTAAATTCATCCCCACACCTACCACCCAAACCTACCCTCTCGTACGCGCTTATACTTGCCTGGAAAACTGCCCCTAAAACAAACCATAGACTATTGTTCTAACGCCCGGATTTTGGGCCTAGAAGTTATCCGATTAGTTCGGACAGTTCCGGTGAACCGGAGTAGCAATCTAGACTAGTTACGGGATTTAATTAAAAAGAAATATATTTTGGCCAAAATAAAATATGGAAAAATTATCTAAAATATTTAAATATGTTTTGAAAAGAATGGTGAACTCAATTTGGCAAAATAAATTGAGTAAGGGTGACATTTTGAAAATGATGATTGTTTTGTAAAGAAATCAAAACTGTTTTAGTGACTGTTTTGTAAAAGGATGAGAACTTAGAATCTTTATGGAGCTAATAACCCTAAAGTATAATATCAAACTTTATCCCTTAATTGGCTTATTTTAAAGTGTTTTAATTAACTAAAATTGGTTAGGAGAGTTAATTGGGAGTTATTTTCCTCTAAAACAAATTTGACGTAACTTTTCTTCTCTAAAAGATTCTCTCAATTTTCCTTCCAGCCAAACACCATTCTTCTCTACAAAAGCTTAAGGTAAACTCTCAACTTAATTGACTTTTGATTTCTAAATGATTTCCTAATGATTTCTCACCAAAATCTTATTGTTTAAACTTTCTTTTCTTATATAAATCAACCAATTAAGGGGAAAGCTACCATTAGAGGTAAGGTTCCGTTTTCCTCCTCTAATGAAAGGTTCTTTACTGAAATTCACAAGTTCTTGATCCTTTGTCAATTTTTTCTAATGAGTTTTGTTGTGATGATTAAGGAAAATTGGTTTAATTGAGGTTTTTGAGTTAGTAAATGAAGAGATTGGTTATAGATCTGAAAATGTTGAGTATTATGATGTTTCTAATCATCAAGGTATCTGCATATCTGAACATGAAAGGATGGGGGTAGTGCCATGCAAAGGATAGGGGTAGTTCTATCCGTATCACTTGTATTGCCAATGTATGTGCTAAACATGTATCATGCTTTTAAATGATGGTTTGTATAATGTGATTTATACATGAGAAAGGTTTGTATAATGTGGTTTGTACATGAAACTTTTCATAAAGTGAGATTATGCATGAGATTTAAAATGGAAGCATTACTTGTTGGCTAAGCTTGTAAGACTTGAGTTTTTGCATTGAAATGCATGAGACTAATGATACATGTGGAGAAATGAAATGGGTTTTGCTGTGGAAAAGTGGTTTCGAGCATGAGATTTGATTTGAGCATGATATTGGAGATTTATGAAATAAAATGGTTTTTAAATGCATTGTTGTTGTGTTTTATTCGAGCGACCCTCACTAGGTATTTATGCTTACACTTTCTTTTACAACAATGCAGATCATTAGAGTGTTTGCGACAACAAAGAAGAAAAGATTCGATTCAAGTTGCGATTGTAAGATCAAATATGGTTTGATTGTTTAAAACATATCTAATAATGGCAATGAGGATAGCCAAGTGTTTTGGGAGTGTATGTTTGATGAACTCCATGGTTTGGCAAGTTTGTTTTGCCTTATTGTGGCTGTAAACGGCCTATTATGTTTGGTTTATACTTTGCTATGATTTGTGGTCTTTGGTTTGATGTGGTTTTAGGGAGCATGGCTATAGATTTATCTATGATGAATGATGCCATGTTTTATTGATGTTTCTGTTGTTAATGGTTGAGGATCGAGCCCTAAATATGTTGCTTGTGTGTTACAAGCATGCCTAGGGGTTTATAATTGGTTTACGGATTGTTCATCGAGCAAAAAATGACATTTTGTGCCCAGACGTATCGATACGTGGGCTACCGTATCAATACGGTTAAGCTGAAAAAGGCTTGGTGTATCGATACAGTATGTACCATATCGATATAGTGAAAGAAGGAATTGTCTGAGCGTATCGATACTCAAGACCGTATCGATACGGTTTTGAGCTACTAAAATTTGGGTTTAAAATTAAAAAGGACCGTATCGATACTATGCTTGGGCGTATAGATACCCTATTGGTTAAAGTGGTTAATTGGCATCTTCTTAAGTTCTAGATCTTTGCGTTTTAGTCCTTGAGTGTTTGTGAATGCAATTGAGTGAGTTTGGGTGATCGAAGTGAGTTGAAATTTGATATGAACGCATGAAACCTGACTAATTGACTTTTGGTAACTTTAATTAATCAATTGGTCCTTGAATTTTATAAATTTTACAAAATGGTCCCTAAATGCTAAAAGGGACGATTGGATGTCAAATCGATGTCCGATCAAGTTGTAATTTCTTCCGCTGTCAGCATGTAGACTTAGGTTAACAATGTTGCATCTAGAAAAGATAAAAAGAAAAAAGGGTCATTAATTGAACTGAATCTTTGTGGGTTCGCTCCAGTTTTCCCCATGTGGCTCACTCGGCTTAGTCTTGCAACTAGACTGGGTTATGGGTGTTATATTTGTTGGTATCAGAGCCAGGTTTACAAAAAATTGGGAGGTAAATTTGTTGGGTGTTTGAATATCTATTGTCTGTAAGGTGTTTAGTTTATGTTTCGAGCATGTTGTAATTGGTTAATGGTTGATTGCTATGAACGATGAGTGATAACATGCTGTGTGGTTAATGCTTGTTGTTGGGGTAGAGAACTGGGTAACCCATTGCCATATTACTATAGAAAAGAGATAATGTTTTTAAAACTTGAGCAACTTGGAATCTTGCTTCGTGCTGGCCTGATTATTTTGATATACTATTTTTATTGATAGATACATATTAATTGCATTATGGGACCGAGACAAGAGTTGAGAATTGGTACTCGTAGAGTTTGGGAGGAACATGATATGCGTAGTTCAGGGGCAGGCTATAGGTGATATGACGCCTTTGATTCAGGCTATCATGGGAGCCTTTTAGGCTGCAGTAGCGGGTATGCGTGCGGTTGCACCACCTCCAGTTATTGTTAATCATGGCTTACCTTTAGAGTGTTTACACAGTCTGGGTGGTACCAAGTTTCGAGGGTTGCCTCTAAAGGATTCCAAGGCATGGTTTGAGAGTACCCAGAGGATTTTGGGATAGTTGGGGTGCACAGATGTGCATAAGCTTGGTTGCATTGTTTCTCTGTTGTATGGTGATGCTTATACGTAGTGGACGACCACTATTGCGGGGATAGAACCTGCAGAGGTGACCTGGAATTTCTTTGGGACTGCCTTCAGGCGTAAGTATCTTGGTACGAGGTATCGGGATAAGAGAAGATGGAGTTTATGTCCTTGGTTTAGGGCAATATGTCTATTGCGGATTATGAGATCCAGTTTGTTTGTTTGAGCCAGTATGCTCTTGAGTTGGTTCCTAATGAGAGAGCTAGTTGTGATCATTTTCAGTATGGCTTGGTAAAGAAAGTGAAGACGTATATGTTAGCTTTCAATTATGTGGATTTTGATGTCCTGGTTACACGGGCGAAGGACATTGAACATAATTTGGGTTTGTCCTCTCGCACAAGGAATTCTAGCTTCGGGAAGAGAGCTAATGAGTTTAATGCTGAGAATGATCGTCATAAGAGGTAGCGTGATGGGAGGTTCTCTAGAGATTAGAGGTGTGAAGGTAATGGATATATTATCCGAGGACAGCAGATTCAGAACGCTTCTGTTCGAACAACAGAGTGTAACCTTTGTGGGATGCGGCATAATGGTGAGTGTTGAGGAGCTGCGGGCACGTGTTGGCATTGTGGTGTGCAAGGACACATGAAAAGATATTATCCGCAGTTGTTTGGAGGTAGACAATATCCTGTCAGAGCTGTTGAGCCACAGAGAGGTCGTGGGCGTGACCGTGGTAAT
>JAGYYJ010001474.1:0-16333 GCA_019671005.1 Hibiscus mutabilis | reverse complement strand
CCACCTATCTTTCTATAAACCCATCACCTTAACCTATTCCTGCATCAACACCTTTACGGACTTTACATTGAGAAGGACGAGCATCAAGCCTTCGTTGACTAAATCAATCCCAAGCAACTCGACAAGGTGCTTCAAGAACTCACTCAACCGGAACTCATTGAACGACGGTAAATACAAGGGCACGTAAAATCGCCTTCGCTTAAACCCGAGGCAAAACTATGGAATAAGTTTGTTAAAACTTTTAATGCCCACCACACACAATACTACCGTTGATATACCACGCCTTTTGCTCATACATTCTATTTTGCATAATCGCATCATTAACATTGGAAAATTATTTGTGATGAGATTTTTGTATGCAGCTCAAAAGATAAGGGTTATCTTTTCTTCCCTTGCTTAATTTCTAATCTTTGCAAGGAGATGCATGTCCCGAGTGAGTCCACCGATGAAAAGGCCCTACCAAAGTCCGGGTTGGAATCAAGCACTAATCCGAAAGCTAATGGGAGAGGCACCGGGAGATTCTTCAAGGCCTCCAATTGCCACGCAAACTCCCGCGCCGCCAAGAAATCCCTAATGCCCAAGCACCTAACGCCAGGGCAACTCGCCATTAACCCCGGGACACTTTGAAGCACTTTTTGCACCCATTGGCAAGCCACCTAAGGCAAATTGAAGATCGGGTAACTAATGTTCATGCGGTACATGAAGGAGCACAACAATGCCATCACCCAAGTCATCCTAGAAAAGTACCCGACAATCGCGTGCCGCTCCCAATCTTTCCCCGCCAGATCCTTGCCCCGCAACCAATGACGGCAACCAATGATGATGCCACGGCAACCTACATCGAACAAGCGACGACGCCACGGCAACCAACCCCAAGATGCCACGCAACCAAAGCTAAAGACATCCCGCAACCACCGCAAAAAGCCAAAGGTAAAGCACCTATGCCCGAATCAACTCCTACGAATCATTTTTTGATTTTTCAGATTCGGACGAGTCCTCCATTGAACCAACAAAGACCGCACTAATTGAATCCTCCAAACGAAAAGCCATTGACATTGATGAAGAGGACGATGAGGACAACCCCGCATTTAGGATCGATTCCACCACCGCAACAAGAAAACAACCATCGCGCTCAAGCAAGAGAATCAAGACACCGACTAGAAGGAAACTAATCATCTACGATGATGAACTCTCTGAGTAAGTCCTCGATGCATTTTTATTTTTATTATTTTTATTTTTTTTTTATTTTTATGCATGCATTGAGGACAATGCCTCACTCGAGTTTGGGGGGGATTGTTATTAGTAGTTACCATGTTTAGTTACATTTATCTTAAGTATTACATTTAGGATACATAAATTGCTTGCCATGCCTTTAATTGGAACAAGAATTGCTTAGATTTGATGAATATTCAATGATGACTTTGCCAATGCACTTAATTGATAGAATTTTTATTCTAGGATAACCATGGAAAAAACTTAGAATTTTACTATGATGCTAAATTTGATGAAACACTCATTGTGGTTTGATTGATTTAAGGAATTCTAGTAAACTTAGGTTGATAATTAACAAATTGGGGGATTAGAATAAAATTGATGAATGCTAGAGGTGCCCGAAATTGGCTCTAGCATGTGCTAAAAAATTGATCACTAGAGGTGCCCAAACTGGCTCTAGGATGTGTTAAAAATTTTAACTAGAGGTGCCCAAACCGCTCTAGTCGATTAAATTAACTTAAGAAAACTAAAAATAAAACACTAGAGGTGCCCAAAATTGGCTCTAGTTAAAACATGTTAAAAAGAACCCAATGAAGTAATTTGAAAACCTATTGTTTGCATAGAATCCAAAAATCAACTTGCACACAACTCCGCACACACTCACAAGCATTATAGTTTGATTCCGAGTAACTCCTCGCTTTTCCAAAAATAAAAGCCAATCATACTTTGTGCCCTGCCGTAGAATTGAAATCAAGTTCAAAGCTAAGTTTGTGAAAATTGAAGTCTTGGGTGTAATTATGAGTTTGCATTGCTTGAGGACAAGCAATAGTTCGAGTTTGGGGGTGTGATAAGTGTTCAAAAGTACTATTTTTCTACCCTTTTACTCATATTATTGTTAGACTTAGGCTCATATTAGTTGCATAGTTAGCCATTCATGCATTAATCCATGTTTCCTTCCATCGCTGAGCTTGATTACATAACTTGGTAGTTTTTGTGGAAAAGATGCTGCTTTGGTGTGTTTTGTGTGTGTATGTGCAGATCACTTGCCAAAGCAATGCCGAGCTAGTTGCCGTGGCAATGCATGAAGGATATGCCGAGCTAGTTGCCGTGGCAATGCATGAAGGAGACGCGCCAGCTTGCCATGGCAATTGTCGACAAAGAGAAAAAGCAATAGGGATGTCGAAATTAATGACTTTACAAGCCCAAGATGACATGGAGCAAGGCCCAAACCCAAAGGAATTTGATTGCCATGCAGAGATTAAAGAAGAATTAAATTCCAAGAAGATAGGAGAAGTTCTAATAGGAATAAAATTATAATAAAGAATTATATTCTTTAAAGATAATTTAATTCCAACTCAAACTCCTCCTCAAAGAAGGACTTTGGCCTAGCCCTATAAATAGCAAGGAGATTTCGACAACTTGGGGAGAGAGAGAGCAAGAGGGAAATTTCGATTTTGACAAGTCCAAGAGAGCAAGAGGAGGGAATTTTTCGACAAGCATCTAGGGCAAGGAGGATTTTCGACAAGCTTCTTTTCTTCCTTGTTCTTGTTGGGTTCATGCTAGGGATTGTTTATCTTGTGTTTCTTTTGGAACCTAGCCATGAACTAAATTTACTTGGCTATGGTTATTGTGTTTTGTGGTTGTGAGAAACTATTGGTTTTGTTTAGGTAATAAGAGTTTGCACTTTTCTATTTCAAGGTTTATTCATTCTTGGTTCTTATTATTGTTTATGAGTGAATCGGGAGAGGATCTCGTGATTTCATCCATTTATCTAATATCGGGAGAGTTAGATTCAAGAAACGAATGAATATGATCTTTATTCAATCCAATGATGGTGAAGATTAATCCGCTTTAGGAATAAGTTAAGGATTTCAACGGCTAAGAGGAGCGCAAGATTGGTTGTTGTTCACCCTTGATTCACGCAGGATGTATTATCAAGGCATGCACAAGTAGCTAGAGTTTCGACTTAGGATATTCTAAGCACTAACATTGAACTCTAAATCCTACAATCTAAACCTAAACTAAAAGTTCCTAACTCAAAACTAAAAGGACAAACTTATTTATAATTTACCACAGACAAAAGTTTTTTCCTTTATTTATTTATGCATAATCATTGCTAATACGTTTATTTTTGCAGCAGTAGTTTTCTACAAACATAATATAATATTAAAGTGATTTAGGTACTTTCTCTAACATTTACATGCCCATTGAGTGCAAAGAAAATCCTTAAAATGTAGAGCTTCGCTCTTCTTTTCTTCAAGGATTGTATGTTTGCAATGTCTAGTAATCAGCAACCAGCAGGTTGTATATCCGTATATGTCTACACGTTCAACGTCAGCACAACTGCTCTTGTGCTTGGTTCCAGTCATTGTCTACAACGAAAACATGGTTTTAATCTCAAATGGAAACCAAACACACTATTCATTACTTACCTGAGCTCAATACAAATGTGTACTTATTTGTTTCCTTTTGGGAAGATCATATCACGCATATCCATAACCAAATGTGTGTTCGGACATGATGTGTAAGATCAAGAAAATTGGAGAGTTGGAGCAACATATGTGGTGGCTACTACTTTCCAGAGCACAGCTAAAGAACGGGAAATAACGAGATCTGTTCCAAAGGACAGCCGAAGCTAATTGCATTTGATTGTGATGTATTTATAGTTCAAGTTAAAAGCTTGAAGTGAAGGAGAGAGTCAGCAGACGAGCAGCATTCAAAACAATCAGCGAATGCAGAGATCTAAGTATGTAGACCATCTAGGAAAGAATACTAGGTTGAGAATTATACCCGACAGAGAAAAAGAGTACATTCACATTGTCATAACCCGTCAGTCCACAACTTCTTCTCGCGATTAACACTCGTTCGTCATGGCCAGAGAAGCATCAGTTCCCGGTTCAACTTCGGATAACCAGCCATCCCATCGCAACGCAGTGATAAATTTCTGGATATAATTTATTATCGACTGTTTCTTATAATTTACAAACCCGCCAGGCCTAAAGTATCCTATCCATTTCGATCAGAGATCCCCTTCTGACTACAACCACGCACCTCAATCTCCGAAAACACTGCCCAGGCATGAAGAAGATCATATGTCCGCGGTATGTAGAAAAAGCTTCGCACCTACAAAACCAAATGAAAGCAGTTCAGCCAGAAAAGATTTGATCGCCAAAATATATTTGATTATCTAAATGATATGACAAAAATGATGGAGTCAAGGATGTATATGCATAAGAAAGTAAATGCATGCCAATATGAACATTTCCAATTGCTTCTCGGTCATAAATAATTTTCAATCTTGCAGACATTTTATTGTAAACTAACATTCATTACCCAGGCATCCTTATCTTTCCCATCAACAACCATCCAATTCTGATTCATTTCTCCTCCGCAAGATGTGCATGGGTATATTGGCTTTCCACACTTCATCTTTACTTGCAGGCCATCTGTTAGGATCTGAAATTTAAAGCAGTCCAATTAGCAATGTTGCCCCTCGTGTGAAAACACGTTCAATTAAGTCCTCCAGTTACATATTGAAACAAATTAGCCCCTTGACTAACGTTGATCGAATTAAACTGAATCGCCACTCCGTTGGGCTTAAAAGTGCCATCAAAACATGACAAGCCATGTCAGCGTTGAAAAGTCAAAATGCTGACATGGCTTTGTTGCTAATGTGGCAAATAAATAAAAAAATATTTTTCTCTTTTTTTCTCTCTCTCGTAATTATTGTTGAACAGTACTATACTCCCTAAACATTCAATCTGCTAAAATAATTTAAATTCATTCTATATAGAACACTTTTAACAAAAAAAATTAAGCTCTCGTGGAAAAAATAAAGAACACGTTCTAAAAATTGAAAAATGAGTTTTTTTGAAAATTGAAGCGACATCTTGAATTGGTAAGTTTTGTTTTGGTTTTGAAAATATAGATTTTGGTTTACCAGGCCCGACTAGGTTTCATCTCCGATTTTGGGAGTCTAGGGTTTCATCCATGTATTTTAATTTTACAGTTTAAAAAAAAGGAAAGTAAGACTACATCGAGGTGGGGTATATATTGCGGCATAAAGGTGAAAGTGATTCATAGATTTTTGTCTTGGTGAATATTCCATAAGCAAAAGTGAAAGGGACATTGTAAGGTGGTCCCATGTTTCTGTGTTTTAATTTGTTTTTGTTTAATAACAATGCTAGTTTCATATGAATAGTCAAATATTATATTACTTTTGACATCGATTAGAATATATATAGTTTTTTTAATATATGTTTGACCCTATTTTTTGTAACCTATTTTGGACAAGAAAGATCAAACATTTGTATTACAGTATTTCATGATGGAAAAACTTGTAAGAAGAACAGAATCTAACTTCATTACCCTTTTGGTAGTTTTTTTTTTATCTGAACTTCCTGCTGATTCATCGGCCAAGGCTTTTGATTTTTTTTTTTCTTATTCAAACATTGCTCCAACTGAAAACATCATCATGTAAATGAATTAATGCATCGGGTAAAGACTACCCTCAGTACCTTATAGTACAACTTGGTCATCCTTATACCCTAAGTCCTCGACATTACCAAGTGATATCTCAATAACACAATTTATCAGGATCAACTTGAAACTTTTCAATATTATTACCCACATACGAGAAACTAGGTGAACTTACAAATTTTCCACCATGGAAATACTGTAATACAAATGTTTTTGGATTACCGTCCATCTATGCATAAAAAATAGGGTCAAAACATATGGTCAACGCCACATATATTAAAAACCATATATATTCTAATCACTCAAAAGTAATATAATATTTGACTATTCATATGAAACTAGCATTGTTATTAAACAAAAAACAAATTAAAACACAGAAACATGGGACCACCTTACAATGTCCCTTTCACTTTTGCTTTATGGAATATTCGACCAAGACAAAAATCTATGGGAATCACTTTCTCACCTTTATGCTGCAATATATACCCCACCTCGATGTAGTCTTGCTTTCCTTTCCTTTTTAAACTGTAAAAATTAAAATACATGGATGAAACCCTAGACTCCCAAAATCGGAGATGAAACCGTAAACCAAAACCCATATTTTCAAAACCAAAACAAAACTTACCGATTCAAGATGCCGCTTCAATTTTCAAAAAGAACCCAATCCTTTCAATTTTTAGAACGTGTTCTTTATTTTTTTCCACGAGATCTTAATCATTTTTGTTAAAAGTGTTCCTGCAGTAATGAATTTAAATTATTTTAGCAGATTGAATGTTTAGGGAGTATAGTACTGTTCAACAATAATTACGAGAGAGAGAAAAAAAGAGAAAATATTTGTTTTTAGTTGATTTTGAGTCTTACTAATCTTTCTTTTACCAGTTTCAACAAAATTTTAGTAGATGTGTGAAATGAAATATAAAGAGTTGATACCCTAATTGGATAGAGGCCTTTATATACCAGTCTAAATTAAAACTAATCGATAATGGAACACCAGAGCGGCTTTGTCCGCCACCAGAGCGCCGTTACAATTGCTTGATTCCGCTGCCAAAAGGTTACAAGGTTGGTGATGTTCTTTGCTTAAGCTACAGTTAAGATTTTGTAGTTTCGGTTATTTTGATACCGACGAAACTGTTGCTCATTTCAGCCGAAAGATGGCCTGCAGAAAGATGAAGTGTGAAAGCCAATATACCCCATACTTTCTTGGTTAGGGGAGAAATCAGGGGGTTTGAGTGGTTGTTGATGGGGGAAAAGATAATGATGCCTGGGTAATGAATGTTGGTTCTGTCAAAATGTCTGCATTTGAAAATTATTTATTTGAGTTAAATATATTAATAGTTTATAATATATTATGTATATAATAGTTTATTAATAATTTATAATACATAATATTAAAGTATTATATTAATAATACATAATAAATTCTTAATATAATGAATATTATTTATTATTTTCATAAAATACATAATATATAATAAATTACTAATATTATTAATAATATTTATTTAAATAATATAAACATAATATTTTAGTTTTATTTTTGAAAAAAATAATTATTAAGATATATTTTTATAGTCTTAAGGTGATTACAATATAGTATCTGTTTATACATATATCCATTTGACAATGCACACACACCTTATAGACATAGCGATTGAACTCGGGTCTCCTAGGATGAACATCATCCGCTTTTCTACTTAAACCACTTATTTGATTTAATTATTAAAATATATTTATATATAAATTACTAATATTTTTAAATTATTAATAATATTGAAAATTTATTAATTATATGATATTTTATTAATGATTTTTAATAAGATAATATATTTATGAAAATAAATAAATATATTATTAAAATTTATTAGTAAACTGTTATAAAATTAATATATAATAAACTGTTCATACATTTATTAAATATAAAATATTTTAAAAACTTAATGACACAATTGACCCCTGAAGTATACACTTTGTACCAACGTGCCTCCTAAAGATTTTTTCGTGATATTTTACCCCTTTAAATTTCAATTGTTACCATCGTTGCTCCACATTTTTCTGCAAAATATTTTTGTTGGTTAATCAAAGTGCTTCACGTGGCAAGTTTGACCAAAAAACCGGTGTCTTTTAATTGAAAAAGGGTAAATTACATGTTACATCTATCAAATTTTATTTTATTTATTTTAGTTCCAAAAAAATATGTAATTAATTTAAAATTGATCCCTCTTCACTGATTCCCAGAGGTCAAACCGACAACCAAGCCTTGAAAAGCAACATGTTTACCACTAAACAAATGGTTGTTCTTGTGAAGTTTCTTGATGGAAATTTAACAGGTAGAAATAAACACTGTGAAATTTCCATTTGTATCGTAACAAATACACAAGCTTCATCTTCAAAGTGTGCATGCCTTGATAATACATCCCCAAGGAATCAAGGGTGAACAACAACCAATCTTGCGCCCTTCTTAGCCGCTGAAATCCTTAACTTATTCCTGCCGGATTAATCTTCACCATCAATAGATTGAATAAAGATCATATTCATTCGCTTTTGAATCTAACTCTCCCGATATTAGATAAATAGATGAAATCACGAGATCCTCTCCCAATTCACTCGCAAAACAAGAATAAGAACCAAGAATGAATAAACCTTGAAATAGAAAAAGTGCAAACTCTTATTACCTAAACAAAAACCAATAGTTTCTCACAACCACAAAACACAATAACCATAGCCAAGTAGATTTAGTTCATGGCTAGGTTCCAAAGAAACACAAGATAAATAATCCCTAGCATGAACCCAATCTAACAAGAAAGAAAAAGATGAAGAAGTCTAAAATCCTCCTTGCCCTTGATGCTTGCTCCCTTGCTTTGTCTTGGACTTGTCTAAATTTCCCCTAATGCTCTCTCCTTGATTGTCGAAATCTCCTTGCTATTTATAGGGCTAGGCCAAAGTCCTTCTTTGAGGAGGAGTTTGAGTTGGAATTAAATTATCTTTAAAGAATATAATTCTTTATTATAATTTTATTCCTACTAGAACTTCTCCTATCTTCTTGGAATTTAATTCTTCTTTAATCTCTCGCATGGAAATCAAATTCCTTTGGGCTTGGGCTTTGCTCCACGTCATCTTGGGCTTGTAAAGTCATTAATTTCGACATCCCTATTGCATTTTGTTCTTTTGTCGACAAATGCCATGGCAACTGCTCTGCCCTCTTCATGCATTGCCCTGCCTCGGCATATCCTTCATGCATTGCCCTGCAACTAGCTCTGCATTGCTTTGGCAAGTGATCCCGCACATACACACAAAAAACACACCAAAGCAGCATCTTTTTCCACAAAAACACCAAGTTATGTAATCAAGCTCAACGATGGAAGGAAACATGGATTAATGCATGAATGGCTAATTATGCAACTAATATGAGCCTAAGTCTAACAATAATATGAGTAAAAAGGGTAAGAAAATAGTACTTTGAACACTTATCACACCCCAAACTCAACTATTGCTTGTCCTCAAGCAATGCAAACTCATAATTACCGCCAAGACTTCAAATTTTCACAAACTTAGCTTTGAACTTGATTTCACCTCTCAACTGGGCACAAAGTATGATTGGCTTTTTATTTTTCGAAAACTTAGGAGTTACTTCGAATCAAACTATAATGCTTGTGAGTGTGTGCGGAGTTGTGTGCAAGTTGCTTTTTAACATGTTTTAACTAGAGCCACTTTGGGCACCTCTAGTGTTTTGTTTTTAGTTTTCTTAAGTTAATTTAATCGACTAGAGCCGGTTTCGCACCTCTAGTTAAAAATTTTAACACATCCTAGAGCCAGCTGCACCTCTAGTGATCAATTTTTTAGCACATGCTAGAGCCAATTTCGCACCTCTAGCATTCATCCAATTTTTATTCTAATCCCCAATTTGTTAATTATCAACCTAAGTTTACTAGAATTCCTTAAATCAATCAAACCACAACAAAGTTTCATCAAATTTAGCATCATAGTAAAATTCTAAGTTTTTCCATGGTTATCCTAGAATAAAAAATTCTATCAATTAAGTGCATTGGCAAAGTCATCATCAATATTCATCAAATCTAAGCAATTTTGTTCCAATTAAAGGCATCAAATCCTAAATGCAAATGGATTTACTAATCAATTTTTGAACGCTGATGGTTGTTTTCTTGTTGCATCGTCTGGAATCGATCCTCGTTGAACGGGGTTGTCCTAAAATCATCGTCCTCATCTTCATCAATGTCAATGGCTTTTCGCTTGGAGGATTCAATTGGTGCGGTCTTTATTGGTTCAATGGAGGACTTATCCGAATCTGAAAAATCAAAAATGATTCCGTAGGAGTTGATTCGGCATAGGTGCTTTACCTTGGCTTTTGCAAAGGGTTGCCGGGATGTCTTTAGCTTTGCTGCCGTGGCATCTTCGTGGTTGGTTGCCGTGGGCATCAGCTTTGCGTGCACGATGTAGGTTGCCGTCATGGCGCCATGGGTCGCTTCATTGGTTGCCGGGCAAGGATCTCGGGAAAGATTGGGAACGCACGCGATTGTCCGGGTACTTTTCTAGGATGACTTGGGTGATGGCATTGTTGTGCTCCTTCATGTACCGCATGAACATTAGTTGCCGGTCTTCAATTTGCCTTAGGTGGCTTGCCAATGGGTGCAAAGTGCTTCAAAGTGTCCCGGGTTAATGGCCGAGTTGTTCTCGCGTTAGGTGCTTGGGCATTAGGGATTGCCGGGGCAGGAGTTGCCGCGGCAATTGGAGGCCTTGAAGAATCTCCCCGGCCTCCCCATTAGCTTTGGATTAGTGCTTGATTCCAACCAGACTTGGGTAGGGCTTTTCATCGGTGGACTCACTGGGATATGCATCTCCTTGCAAAGATTAGAAATTAAGCAAGGGAAGAAAAGAGAACCCTTATCTTTTGAGTCACATACAAAAAATCTCATCACAAATAATTTTTCCAATGTTAATGATGCGATTATGCAAAATAGAATGTATGAGCAAAAGACGGGTATATCAACGGGTAGTATTGTGTGTGGTGGGTATTAAAGAAGTTTTAACAAACTTATTCCATAGTTTTGCCTCGGGTTTAAGCCAAGGCGATTTACCGTGTTCTTGTATTTACCGCTGCCCAATGAGTTCCTGCTGAGTGAGTTCTGAAGCACCTTGTCGAGTTGCTTGGGATTGATTTGGTCAACGAAGGCTTGATGCTCGTCCCTTCTCAATGTAAAGTCCGTAAAAGGTGTTGATGCTTTCGGACTTATAAGTATGGCCTTGTCACGAACAAAAACATAAGGATTATCCGGTTAGGTGAGTGAGCATAGAATTCTTCTTACCCATGAGATGTTACCCGTTCCTGCTGATGGCAAAAGATTTGCCACTTTTGATGTGCAATCCTCTTGAAGATGAATGGTTCAAGGCCAAATCTTGATGAGAGTTGGAGTATTCAAAGCCTTGTTCTTCATGAATCTTCCTAAGCTTTCAAACTTGGATTGAAATCTTTCTGAACCACCGTGTAGCAAACTTTTGTATCTTGGTTCTTTGAGGAACTTGATGAACTAAAAGTTTAATCTTGGATGCCATGGATGATCTTGGTTGTGAGTAAAAAAAAGAAAGAAAAGAAAAGAAAAGAAACTAAAAAGTTGCAAGATAGAAAGTAGGAATAGGTTAAGGGTGATGGGTTTTATAGAAAAGATAGGTGGGTGGGATTAGGGGGAAAACGAAAAGGGTTTAGGGTTTGGAAGAAGTTTTCGACAAGGGGTTTTGTTAGATGAATTGGAGGCTTTATATAAGCCTTAGATTCAGCCCATTAGTTTTTGTTGAAGATGTTTTCCTACTTGGTTTAGAATTCTTCTTTATCTTGAACTTCTTTTCCTACAATTCAAAGACAAATCAAATAAGGATTAAAATTAAAGATAAACTAATAAAGAAAATAAATAAAGATGTGTAATAGGATTCTTAAACTTGAATAAAAAAATCTATCCTAAAACTACTAATAATCGGAAAAAATAAAAAAAAAAAAAAAAAAATCGAAAAAAAAAAAAAAATAAAAATAATTAAAAAAAAAAAAAAAAAAAAAATAAAAATAAAAAAAAATAATATCAAGGGAGAGCATGCTCATGCATCTCCTAAATTGACCACTTCTTTGTTACGCTCCACATGGGCACCATTGTAGTGCTTCAATCTTTGTCCATTAACTTTGAATTCATGGTTGTCGAGATGGACTTGATTATCACAAGACCCATGGGAGAATGGTTTGACGACTTCAAATGGTCCCGACCATCTTGATTTCAGCTTTTTCCGAAAAAGTTTTAGCCGAGAATTGAATGTTTCTTGTCATGCCATCGCTTTGTTTTCCTTGTAGATTCGTGCATTGTTATAGGCGAAAGTGCACGGAATTCTTCTATCTCATTGAGATCCATCAAACGCTTTTGTCCGCACTTTCCCAATCCATATTCACGGTCTTGATTGCCCAATACGCCTTGTGCTCGATTTCCACCGTAGATGACATGTTTTACCATAGACAAGTCGGAAGGGGGACATACCTAATGGTGTTTTGAATGCAAAGGCGATATGCCCAAAGTGCGCCATCTAGTCTTAATGACCAATCCTTCCTTGAGGGATTTACAACTTTCTCGAGTATTCCCTTCAACTCCCCTGGTTGGAAATTTCGCTGCCCGCTGGTTTGTGGGTGATATGCCGTGGGCGATCTTGTGTGATATGCCAAAGCGCTGCAAACATCTTGGCAATTAGTCTCTGTTGTCAAAATGCTTGCCTTCGCCACGATAATTGCTCTCGCATCCCAAACCGTAAATATGTTTTTCTCGCAAGAATCGCTGCACGGTCTTGGAATCGCTGTTGGGAACCGCAGCCGCTTCAACCCATTTAGACACATAGTCGACGGCAAGTAAGAATGTAGAGGTTGTCAATGAAGATGGGAAAGGTCCCATAAAATCGATCCCCATACATCGAACAATTCCACCTCGATGATGTTCTCGAGTGGCATCTCATGTCGCCTAGAGATATTGCCCGCCCTCCGCAACGATCACATTGCTTGTAAAAGTCTTGGGCATCTTTGTACAATGTTGGCCAATACAAACCGGATTGCAAAACTTTGGCCATGGGTACGAGTTCCTCCAAAATGTCCTCCATAGGGTGAAGAATGGCATTGCCGGAGTACATTCTGTTGCTCTTCTTCGGAACCGCTTTCTTCCCTTGGTGAGTAATGCCATAAGGAAAAATACCACAAACAAGGAAATTAACTAAACCGCTGCACTGTGGTATTGCCGAGGCATGTGCCGCCGTGGCGATCGCTTCCCAAATTGCCGAGGGTATTTGTCCGTGAACGACAAAGCTACTCTGGGGTGCAAGAATCAAAAAATCAAATAACCTCTAAAGATTGTCAGACAAGTGATTTTGGCTTGCCACTAAAACCGAAAAAATCATCCATGAAGATCTGTTGTAATTCACAAACTACTTAAGAGTTTGATCATGCATCACACCATAAGGTTTCTGCGGGCAAGCTGGTCTGCCAGGAAATCAATAAAATCATCCATGAAGATAAGGAAGTTCGACCATGAGCTCAAAAGAAGGTTGTCTTTTCAACGAACCTTCAATGGGTGCCGGGCAATTTTTTCTGATTTCCTTTAGGGTTAAATGTAACTTAAAAGAAAATCAATAAAAAGGCTTTACCCGCAAGACGGCAAGCATTTGATCAATAAAGGGTAATGGGAAGTGATCTTTCCTAAAACCTTTGTTTAGCTTTCGAAAACATACAAAACCCTCCAACCGCCACACGCCCGCTGGAATAAGTTCATTATTTTCATTACTTACCACCGCATACTCTCCCTTTTCGTACACATTGTACCCACTTACCTACCTACTGCATAGAGATAGGTATATAATGCCGACTAAAAGCCACTTGATGATTTCTTTTCATTACAACCCCTTTTCATGGCATGATTCGGGCCCCTCCGGCCTCACACAAGGTTTGTGATCATCTTCCAACAAGATCTTGTGCATGCACACCGGGCAAGATCCCTTCAAGTCGGCAATTGTCCACCCTATTGCCTTTGTGTAGCTTCAACATCTTGATCGAAAGTATTTTCCCCGTCAGAATCTTAGAGGAAATAATTACAAAATGTATTATCGGTCCCTAAGCTACATATTTTAGTTGCTCGCAATTGTTTCAACTCAAAAAAATAATTGGTTGTTCAATGAGGGTTTTTCGAGCTTACCTTCCTTACCCTGGAAGTAGTCCAGTGGTTCAAAGATGTACCTGGTCGATAAAAACTTCTAGCCAATTTGCCTTCTGTTGTTCCTCATCAACTCATTCTTCACATTCCTAAAGTTCCTGATTGAAGCAAATGCATGTTGCCAAATTCCAATCTTTCGGCGAAACTCAACGCGGGCATGAAGAAGTTGGCATTCTTCTGATCATCGGGCATGCCTTTGTGTTTGGGAACACATTTAGTTTAACTTGCTGGTCATTCACCTCATTGGGTGAGTTCCCTCCTTTTCAACATCGAAAGGTTGTCCACCCCGCTAGGGAATGGTCTCCCCGAGAATGATAGGTGCATGCCATCTCCGCTTCACAATCCAAAACAATAAAGTCACGGAAAATAAATTTATCAACTTTACCAAGATGTCCTCGATTTTTCCCCTCCGGATGCACATAGGATCGCTTAGCAGCCGTTTTAGCATAATCGTTGTAGGTCTTGCCTTCCCGATTCCTAGTTTCTCGAAAACCGATTTAGGCATCAAGTTTATGCTAGCCCCAAGGTCGCATAATGCTTTCCCGACATAGTGATTTCCAATGGAACAGTGGTATTGTGAAACTTCCGATCCTTCAACTTGGGTGGCATACGATTGTGCAACATTGCCATGCATCCTCCGTCACGCGCAAATCAAGCTCAAACTCTCCTAGCCTTGTTCTTTTGGACACAATGTCTTTAAGAAACTTGGCATAGTTTGGCATTTGTTCAATTGCTTCCACCAATGGCAAGTTGATGGACTTGCTTTAGGATATCAAGAAACTTCTTTGAATTGGTATTCTTGCTTTTGTCGCTTCAACCTTTGTGGAATGGTGGTGGAAGCCGACATCTTCGATCCTTTCATTGGTTTGAAACCCGATTGACGGCATTGCGAGGACATCCGAGTTGCCGAGGCATTATCAACCGGGGTCGGGCATGCTTATCGCAAGAAGTCGGGTGCGCCTTATCGCCGCCGTCGAGGCATGCTTATTGCCGCTGTCGCAAATTCCTCGGTTCAACATCCGAGGCTTTGCCGCCAGGTTCGCCTTGATCTTTTGTGGAGTTTTGTTTGACGAGCGGGTTTGAACCTCTCTGTTGTTGGCCACTTCTAGTGGTGATTGCCTTACATTGCCTCATGCCGCCCTCTGCTACTTCAGATCGCTAGGTAAACCTCCTTGTGGTCTAGTGTTCGATTTTGAGCAAATTGTCCGACTTGATTTTCCAATGATTTGATTGCCGCTTTGGTTTTGCAATCTCATCTCGTCCTGTTATTAAAAGCATCAGTTCTTTTATGAAATTACTATTCTCACCATATAAGATTCAGCCATCATCATAAAAGCATTTAGAGAATTTTTCCAAAGAACTAGATGTTGCTTTATGTTGTCGCGGCATCCGCTGTCGCGGCATATTCTCATTGAATCCCGATGCTTGCATTCTGATTGTTCCGCTTAGAGCATTGTTGGGATTACTCCATGAAAAATTGGGTGCTTCTTCCAAGCCGGATTGTATGTATTTGACATCATGTTGTTGTTCGATTGTAATTCCCACATGTAAGCTTAGATTCCGATTCGCATACATTCGTAAGAATTATGGTTATCACCACATAACCTACAAAAAGAATCCATTACCTTGACTTCATGTGTGTTGTTTGGTTTTTGCATGTTCGACCATCTTGGTTACTAGTTCATGTTTTGACAACTACCCTTCTACTACAAAGGACTTCATAGACTTTATTTGAGACAGATAAAGTGTATGATCTAATCGTGGAACACTTTGTTTTCTTTTTTTCCAATTTCCACGATAATGTAATCAGAACCACCTTGAAATTCACTTGTTTTGGGCTGGTAAGGGAACTTGCTGCACACCGTAACAAGGTTATTACGGTCCATCCATTCATAAAGCGTAGTGTTAGATCTTGAAAAGGCTACCCGGCACCGGAATATGCAATACTTGGCCATCCGACAGAGAAAGCAGATTTTTTGGCTTCGTGTTCTTACTTCGATCTTCTGAGGTTACAAGTGGTAGACCAAACTCATATAATTCGATAGAAAATGACAATTTATCTTCTTGAATGGTAATGCGTATAAAAAATTTTTGTTATACACCTGGTGTTTTGTACTATAAACCTGCATCACAAAGTTAATTATACCCCTTGTTTGTATACACGCTGCAAGTTATAGTATAAAAGATATCGCCTACATGGATTGGTGCCACTTCAAGAATCTAGTCTCTGCACTCGTGAAAAGTAAAAAAACACAAATAAAATGATTATAGAGTTTAACTAATAACTAAACTAGAAAGCAATAAAGTAAAAGAAAAGATGAGAACAAATGAGAGAGATAGGCCAGGTTATCGTGAGTTGAGGTGTGATAGCCGATTGATCGTCTTGGTAAAAGAGTGCATCG
>JAGYYJ010001663.1:0-21269 GCA_019671005.1 Hibiscus mutabilis | reverse complement strand
CAAACGCAAACCTAAGCTGAAAAAGAGAAAGACAAACAAAGCAAAAGAAGGGAGGGAGACGAAATCCTAGCTAATGAGAGAAGACAGGGAACGCCAAAATCAATCTACTGTGAGAGCTCCAAGGTCGGAGGCAGGCTTCCCTTGCTGAAACAGAAAGGGTCCTAATTAACAGTCGGCTAAGATGGAAAAAAACCAATCAAATACAGAGAGATGTATCCAGCATCACGAACTAAATCGAGAGAGAAACAGGCATCGTATTTGGACAACCCAAGGCAGTGAGTGTATCAGATCTAAGCCTTTTAAGCAAGCAAAGCGAAACGATTCTTTGAGAAAAAGAAGACGTTTTCAATGTTGGAATGGAAGTGATATCAAAAAGGATGAAAAATTACTACATGAACTTAACTCACTACGTCATTTATATTCTCGTTCAATAATAATTTTTATCTCATTTTTTTAAGGTGAAGTGATAAGTAGAACAGGACCATGTAATAATTTCTTAAGGAAAATTCTTTTAATTTCCAAAAATGTTTTATCCGGACAACTTTTTTTATTGTACTTAGCCGCTTTACACCAGATGTTTTTCCTTTTAAGTTTGGAAGCAAGGTTGCCAATAATAGAGAATTCACCAGTCGGACCTGGGTTGAAAATCATTTTGAGGATTTTCTCATCAGCTACCATCCCGAACCCTCGACTGCACCAGCTTCCAGAGAAAGATTCGTATATTCTTTCATAGATAGAGTATAACAACTCTTTCTTTTTTGGGGGGTTGGGAGCTCAGAATTATTCTCTAGGTTCTGCTTTCTTTTTATTTTCAACAGAAATATCCATAGAAGCAAAGTCAAAGGTACAAGAGTTTACAAGAATATGTTTCAGAACGGGGGCTCGAGAGAGGAGGCTTGAGGGAGTTTGGCTTGCAAACTGTGTTTTCAACCATTGACCCTGCCGCGAGTGGGGTAAGCAAGTTGAGGTCAGGCGGCAGAACGGATCCAAAATTTTCTTCCTTAAGAAAAGTCAAAAATCTAGTCTGTGGAGAAAGCATGACAGATCCCATTTCACGTAAGTTGCACGTTTCTAGGGCAGAGGGCTTCAGAGTCCTGGAAATGTTGACAGGAGACCCTTCCTTAGGCTCGATGTTGTACTCGGTTAAATCACTTTTTCTTTCTTTTTCATTTCCAGTTTTTTACCTTTCACAACTTGAAACGCAGTTTTAATTCTGAAAATCTTACTTTCCGATGATCTTTTTCATGATGATGAAGCTCTCATCCAAGGGCCGTATCGACCTGCCCTTTTAAACTTAGTATAAGAAAAACAACACTCCCATTCAGCATGTCCCATGCGGTCACAAGCATAACAAAATTCCGGCATGTGTTCATACCTGAACTCAACCCTACACCCAAGGCAACCTTGATTCTCAGTTGGCCGTCCCATTGAACCACATTTCCATCTTTTAGGTTGGAGTCGATGAACTTGGGGAAGAAAGTTCCAACTTTTTTGCATTTTTCTGGTTTATGAAAGCCATTGGGATGTTATGAACCTACACCCAAAACTCCGAGAGAGAAAAATCGATCTCCTCTAAGGCAGCTTCGGCTGGCTAATCCTTAAGAACTAAAAGCTTATCCTGGACTGACCATGGCCCTTGACTAACAACATTAGCCTCAATCAACTCAGATTTAAAGATAAACAAGAAGAAAGAAGTACTAAGATCATGTCATTCGAAGTCGTCTTTGCATGGCCAAGCTTTTGATAAAATAGCACAAAGGGTATGGTATTTAATAACTCTGTTAGATATAATTTTACCTACCAGAGAATGTGTTTTAATGACTGCACTAATGTCGGGGTCCATCACCAGGTCAAGGGTCTCCATGTCAAGAGTGGTACCCTCTGACGGGTTGCAATCATCTTTTTGACTTTCAGTGTTTTTCATTAGAAAAAGTAGGAAAAAAGAAAAAAAAATATGGGGGTAAGAAGAAGGGAAGAATCTGGGAGGAAGACCAAAAAAAAATAATAATAATTTTAACTTTATGCCTAATTTAAATTATAAAAAAGAATTTAAAATTAAATAAAATATTTAATAATTAAAAATAAAACAAAATTTTCTCGGACCCAGTCTCCTACATCGTTTTTCCTCTGTTGTTTATTGAAAAATCCAAATAGGACCTCTCAATTGCTTTCAACAACCATTACAGTAAACGAGTTTGAAAATTACAAAATGTCAAGATAGCTCTTCACTACAGCTAATTGAAAGTTTCTGCATTTTGTCAGGATCCATTTTTCAGTTTTTCGAAAACGAAATCTCATTCTCACCCAGAATAATACTATTAGAAGTGAAAAATGGTTTGAATTTGGAGAAAGGAACCAGCGAAATGCATGGAATCGTTTCCAAAATTTGACAAAAGATAATTTGTATTCAAATGAACATAAATTGGCTTCTGTTCAAGAGAGGAGGTTGAGTCAATCTTGATTTTTCGTTTCCAAGTTGTGTTCATGTTACAAAGTTTCTATAATAGAAACTCAAAACTCAAGCCAGGATCAGAGAAAGCAAGGAGACATAGCCAAAGCCTAAAAATCTTTGGAAAGAAACCCTAGCACTGATCGAAGAGAGAGTGAAAGAAAAATTAGGAGAGCTCAATAATATGTGTGGATCCTCTTTGTTGAAGGTTTATTTTTATAGATTAACATCAGTCGGTTAAAAGGAATCATATTTTTTAATATTTTTTATTTAAAGAATGAAAAAGAGAAATTTGTTCATAATTGGTAGTGAATCCACAAACGTACGTAAGAGAAGAGAGTGTTAACTGCAAATTTTAATCACTTACTCTAGAAGTTGTTAACAAAGAAAATTCATATCTTGTAAACTAATCATAAGAAACAATGACGGTGATTAGTCTATATAGTAGAATATCTATAAATTAATACTCGATAAATTAATAATCTCTTTAAAATAATAATTTTTTCAATCTCGATTTGAGTTCAAAGTCTAAATTAATAATTTTGATAAAATAATAAGATAATAATTTTTCGAAAGACCCTTATATAAATTTATGGTCCCTTCAATATTATAAATTAGTAATTCTATAAAATTACAAATATAACTAGGACAACTAAGTAAAATATGATTCTATTGGTGTTTGCTTCTTCTTAAAATTTAAATCTAGTTGTATTTCATCTCTAACTTTCCTTACTGCATCCAAAAGTTCCGGTGTTGCTTTCTCATACTGCAACAAAAAATTGTAAAGAGTTGTTGCCGCTATGAGTGCTTCCTTCCGCGTAATTGGTTGATTTCATTACCATACATGAACTTGCATTAAGTTTTAACTAGTACTATGAACTTTGTTTTTTTTATGATTGTGTATTATATTTAATTAATCAAATTGTACATGATCATCATTCAATTAGTCAATACAATACATAGATTTTATTCATGAAAAATAATGTTGGTTTGTTGAATCGAAAAAAATCTCTTTAAATTAATAAATTATTAATTTATCAATTAATTAATACCTCTTTAAATTAACAAACATTATAAACGAAGGAAACTATTATTTTTTATTGGTTTGAAGCTGATATATCGTCTAATTTGTGTTGAAACAAAAATCCTAGTTACCTCTTTTAAATAAAATCACTTTGAATTTAAACATTATGAACAAAAAGGACTTGTTATGAGTCTTTACAATATTCGATTAAAATTAACGACTAAATAAATGAGATACTTTCATACGTAAGATTTCTATTTGATTTGGTATTATTAAGAATGAATTTTTTTCAGTAAGATTTCTTAATTTTTATAAAATAACCTTATGAAATTTGATATAACATCCATTCAGAACCAAAACGTATTCGTGTACGTGCCCAACTTAATTAAATTACTACGTATTTGGAAGGTCGTTAATGGATCATATACTCATAATGTGCCAAAATCGAGTATCTCAAATAAAATAAAAATAGGAAAGACAAGACGAGCGGTTTAACATGTTTGTTTGTTTTTTCCGCTAGTTTCCTACATAATTTAACACTCAGTTAATTAACAGCAGCATGTTAAAAAAATGCTTAGATAATGTTTGTTTTGACTAACTAAGCGGGAATGATTAGTTGGTCTGGACAGCATCCCATCGCCATATCGTCCCGTCCTCACAGCAACTGAGAATGGTGCTGCAACAATCAAAATCAAAACCAATGTTTGTTATGCGCATAAACGGGGGATTGTGTTTCATTGATAAAAGAAGCATCCGGAATCTGGACGGTAGTTACCTTCCGTCAAAGGACATTGCAGTCTATCTAATTGGAGACTTCGACTGTGCGTGAGATAATCTACCAGAAAGACGATACAAAAGACTGTTAAATATATAAAGGAAGAATTTCCTTTCATTGCCAACGAGAGCAAATCAAGCAAACCTGGCAATGAGAACGGGAGGGCTACTTTGTACTTCCCAGACAAAAATTTTGCCTTCTCTATTCCCTGCCACATCCGAAAATACGTATAAATAAGTACAAGCTCTAACAATAATATTAAACTTACCAATATGCACGGTTTGTTTGGGAGATCAAAAGATAATATACGAGTAATAATCAGATAACTGATAAGGATAGTTGTAACTGAGCAAGCAATATACCGTAATTGCTAATATTATTTACATACAAAAAGAAAAAATAATAAAAGGCTTTTGGCCTTCCATATTACCTATTGCAACGGAATTGTAATGAAAGTCGTAAGAAAATTTGATGAACCAAATGTCACACTCCGGGACAGGGTACTTTTGAAGGATGTCGACCGTACCTAAACAAGAAACATCACGAAGGTCATAATCGTAGTAGAAGTTGAGAGTTTCCCAGAAGATATATATCTGTAACAAGAAAAATAAAGAGAAATCTCGAAGGTCAAACCTCTCCAGGAGATTGCTCCTTCGTCTTTGGTTCCCATAGCACGATTTCGTTATCAACACTCTATAATTACACCATACAGCAACGTATATCACCCCATGTGACATGAAATTCATATATTACTCCGACTCTTCAAGCCGACATACTATCGGACATGGATACGGGAATATGACCAATCAAGGATCCTCCAAAAGCATGGAAAAACTGAACTTCCAGCCAGTGTTTGAAAAGGCGAGGGAGAGGCGCGCCTAGGCGCAGCGACGCGATGCAAAAACGCCTTGTCTGAGTGTAGGCGCAGCGAGTTTGATGAAGCGCTGGAAAGCGCTGAAGTTAGGGTTTAGGCGCTGAAGTTGCAGAGGGTTGAGGCATGAAAGAGAAGGAGAAAGACGGGCTTTTAAAATTTTTTGTCTATTATATATTTTTTTATTATTTTTATTCTTTTATTATATTTTAGATACCTACTCCTTATTTAATAAAATTCTAATTGGATCAACCAATTCAAGTAAAATTAAGGTAAAAAAAAATCACAGCAAAAAATTATAAAAATGAGAATAACCAAAAGAAAACATGACAATTTATCGCGAAAAAAAAAAGTTTTGACTCTATCTCCATAGTTGTTGAACTTATAGTCCTTATTTTCTTTCTTGTTTAGTACTATGTTTTATGTGCATTTATAAATTCTTTCCGATTAGTTTATGATAAAATTGAACATAGAAATTATTCTTAACACATAAAATATTTTTATATATACTTTTTAGTATTTACATTACATTAGATGTTCTTTACAATTGAAAAAAAAAATCTGTACATAGTTAAATTTTAAAAAGTACGCCGTACTTAGATCAGGCGCTCGCCTTGCGCCTTGGCTATTGGACCCCGGTCGCCTTAGTGCGCCTTGAGCCCTTTTTAACACTGCTTCCAGCATATGACAAAGCAGCATAAATGACGATGTACAATAACAAGCTCTAGGAAAGTTTCACAAGAAAACCTGAACTCAAACTTTCCGCCAGTAAGTATAGGAGTTCTAACTTAAGAAAGAAAATTCATAAATATTGTATCTCTAACAATGTAACTTGGTTTCTAAAAGAAGATAAGATGCCATCTAAAATTTAAGTGCCTTTCATCTTAGATCCTTACTTCAAGTACCCGAGCACGAACTTAGAAAATGAGGGAAATGTTATGTTAAATAACACATCTAAAGTAAGACATCCGAAAGCTGCCTACAATTTATACTACATAGGCAAGTCATGTCCGCAAAGGCTGTTTAATTATACTCAACAAAAATAGCTCAAGTTACTCAACAATGATGTGGCAGTGCTTACTAAATCAAATTTGAGTTCTCCGTGAAAGATGATATAACAATATATAGAGAAAATAGTTTACCTTTGACAGAATGAAATCACCAAGCCACCAATTACAGTCCGCATAATTTGAATGAATTGAAGCTAAGAACACCTGAAAACAATAGATGTAACCGTTAAAATATTAGAGCAACAGTCAAGATTTACATAGAGAAGAAGAAAAGAAGCTACTCACAGGGAATTGTACGTATTTTGTAGGGAATTTTGAAGGAAGATCCGTCCATGTGAATGATTTCTCGACATAAGTCCAGAAGTCTGTAGAAAGATTAAAAACATGATAGAAAGGCATGAATACCTAAATCGGTGTTTACTTGATGATAATTCTCGCATGAAATCACCCATCTGGCAATCATAACATCACTCAATTCTTTTTGGCGCTAGACAATATCAAACCTCAGATACAACCATTCCAGCTTACACCAGAACCCCAAAGACAAAGGTCCTAGGCAACATATAACCAGTCCATTGCCGATAAAACCTTGGACATCCCTAGTTTTCACTTTAATACTCCAATTATATCAGAAGATTTGTTTGCTGCCACCAAAAACAACAAGAACAACAAAATACCACAATGATGACTTTCATAATCATACCTTTCATTGACCAAATCTTAACAGTGTTGTCCATCCCACAACTTGCAATTCGATAAATGTCTGAAGGATGGAAATCCTACAATAGCAATTATAATCATCAGTAAATGATTGGTGGGAAATATGGAAGTAGAAAACATAACAAATATTAAAAGCATGGTTCCATTCTCCCAAGGGAAAGACAACTATAGGATAAGTAAATATTCTCTGCACCTACCACACTCAAAACTTCATTGCGGTGACCCCCGGCTCCAGCAAATATCAGAATGCATAATCCAGTATGGACATTCCACAATCTAACGGATTCATCCTGATCCAGCTTCAAACATTAGCTGTTTGATAAAGAAAACAGTTATCAAGTAAATGTTTTGATGCTTACTTTACTTGCAGACACTATAAGTGATGGTTTCAATGGCTGAGTCCTAATTTCATTTACGGAGTCCCCATGGCCAACATAACTCTGCACATACACATCCATGCAATGGAATGAAAACAACTATGTAGAGTATAACAATATCAATTTTCAACAATGCTAAATGGACATAAAAATAACAGTCTGATTGTGTAAGGATGATACCTTGTGTATTTTCTCATTACTTGCATCAATTACACGAATTATGCCATTAATCCCTCCGGCAACTACAAATGGGGTACCGTCAACGTTGCAAGCCCAACTAACAGTGTAGAAAGACTCATCCTTCTGATCTACAAAGCACATGGAATGATGCAGTTATTCAAAAAGATAACTTTAAAGGAAGAAATAAATACAATCTAACTGTTGTTTCGTACATCTTCATCTACATAAGATTGCAAAACAGCTATAACACCGCCTTCGAGGCATTGGTATACCGTCACCTGTAAACAAAAGGACAAATTAGCATTCATTAACATCACTTCAATAGATGAATGAAGGTAGAAAAACAAAGAAAACTAGTTAAGATTGAATATTTTCTAACCAGAGTAAGAATAGAAACTAAAACTAAAATAGCAAAATATCAAAAGGGTTTTCATTCATAAAAATTAGAACCAAAGAATTGTTTTTTCTTAAGGAAAATAGAATGCTACAGCTAATGTAAAGCTTCATATATTGAAGTGAATAATTAAAACTTCTCAAAACCAGGGCAAAAAGGTGTCTTTTGCTTAGCAAATTGAAGCAAAATCTTGCATTTGAACGGGTTAAACAAAAAATAAAAAGAAACCCATTAATTCAAAGGGAAAAGGGTACCCAAAATGACAAAGACTGACCCGATTACCACCGACGGTAGCAAAGACGTTGAAGTAACGAGAGTCAATGAAGTTGAAAACGACGGCGTACAATGGACGTTTGCCCTCTTGGAGTCGATTAGTGACTCTGTATTCTCTCTTCTTAGATGACGTTAACGATCCCACCACCGGTTCTAACCCTATCGGCGTCTTTGCCATTGCCGCTTTCCAACTTTATATCCCAACAAGACCAAATTCAAGGTTTTAGAAGTCGGTTTGTTTTTCTATGTTTCGCTTTGAGCTTTTTTTTTTAAAAAAAAAACGATACATAAAACCTAAATGTGATACATAAAATACATCAAACTCAAATTATGTTAATAATTAAAATCTTGTTTAATTTTAATGTTATGAGTTTAGTCTTATTAATTTAATTAAAATAATTCAATAGGGTTAGCTTTAGGGTTTAGAGATTCTATTTAGGGTTTAGAAGTTTGAGTATAGTAGTTTTGAATTTAAGGCTCTTGATAGAATTTCAAATTTAAAGTTTAAATTTAAGGTTTGCGTATTAAAACTTAAATCTCTAACCACATTACTCAAAATCTAAATCTTAACCCTAAATTCTAAACTCATGCACTAAAATCTAAAACTCTAAACTTTAAAATTAAGACGATTGTGAAAACAAAAAAATTCTGCCACCTATATAATAATCCTTATTCAATGACCTTATTTTATATTATAATATTTATAATTTAAAATAAACAATTTAAAATCAACTTCTAATGTTTAATAATATCTGTATATAAATTCTCATTTTAACGATTATAATTATTATTAGAATTTTATGAAATATAATTCTTGTACATAAAAATTTCATTCACATTGTAAGTATGATAAAATTTAATTTATAATAAAATTTAAAATATTTCTTTTCTAAATAATTACATCCAACAACATATTGGTTTAATTTATTAATTATTTAAAACGACACATATAATACCATTGCCAAACCCCTCAAATTTAAGTAAATAGTGTTGCATCTCAATATTAAAATTATCATTCTTATTGAAATATATACATCAAACTAAAAATTATAATAAAATTGCCTTCAAACCATATAATAAAATGTTCACTTTGGAGATTCTCCTTTCCTCTAAATATAAATTATTAAAAAAAATAAAAGCTTTCTAAAAATTTTATCGTAAAATATACAAATGGTAACTAAAAATGGTAAAACGTTCACTTTGGTCTTTCAACATTCAAAAATTATAAAAAGATCATTAAATTTTGATATTTGTTATAAACTAATTACTAAATTGTTAACTACTGTTAGAAATTAAAAAAATTTGTATAATAATATATTTATTTTTTATATTTATATAATTAATCAATCTAATCTTAATTCGAAAGAGTATAATAAATTTTAACTCTCATATTTTAAATATTCTATCAAATTAATTTTATTTTTAATTAAAAATAATTTAATAATTAATAGAATGTGCATCAAATTAGTAAAATATATAAGTAAGGAAAGTCAAATTTATTAATTTTTTTCTAATCAGTACTCAATTGATTAATTGTCTAAACAAGTCGAGACGCCACCATATCCGTACTCCTGCAGATATTTTTGCAGTAATATCTCCAGCAAACACCAATAAAAAAAATTGGCGCATGGGCTTATCTCCTTCAGCTCACTCTGGTTTTACAACATCTCCCATGGCTTCCACTCTGCTTCACTTCCTTTCTCCCCCAACCCTTCTTCATAATCATACACTAAACTCACCAAAACCACTCCATTTCGCCATCAAATGCACTTCTCCAAACTCAGACAACTCATCTCCGAGTCCAAATCATCAACCCGCAGGTTTCCCATCTCCACTCAACCACCATCAGCCCAGAAAATTTCCCCATCGAGAAACGAAGAAGGTCCGAAATCATCCGAGATCGCAAAATCTGAACCGCCGAATTTCGAGGTGGGATGGAAGCGGACGAAGGATATCAACCTGGAGAAGCCCACGGGGTATGTGATAATGGATTTTTTGGAGAAGCTGGAAGGGCTGATGGGGAGAGAGTTCGGGTCGACGGAGCTGTTGGCTAAAGCGGGAGAAATCGTGGCGGAAAGAGCGAGGGAAGAAGCCGAAGTGTTGAGGGATGAAGGGAAAGTGGAAGACAGGATGGTGACGGAGTTGTCTAGGGTTTTGAGGTTGATGGAAATGGATTTGGCTATGGTGAAAGCTGCTGTCAAAGATGAAACTTTGAATGAGCAGCTTGAACAGGCTAAAGCTAGGTGCAGGCAAGCCATTCTTGTGGCCAATTCTTTTTGAACAAAAGGGTATCAACTTTGAATATTTTAAGAAATATTAAGGATTTGATCAGCGGTATATTCCATCTGCCAACGATGTGGGAAATCCTGAATGGCCTGCCTCTGTTCATAGAAAGTTTAGATTTTGTTTTAACTTTTACTTGATGGAAAATAAAAGCATAAAAAAAAGGAATCAATGGAGGTGAAAGATTCAATGTCATTTGTACAACATCTATAATTAATCCAAAACTTTTGTTTTTGTTTCTTTGGATCAACGTTTGTAAAGGCATAAAATGTGAAAACAAAATCTAATCTTCAGAATATAAAAATGGCTGTGGCTGGCCAATCAAAACAAAGCTCTATTGCAGAAGAAAATTTCTTCTTTTCTTTGAAAACATTAGACAATTGAATGGCTGGAATTATTGAAACCAACATTCATTCTGCTGTCGAAAGATGCTCAAAGCCGGCCAATTTAAAAACAATTTTGATCAATTCCATTTGTCATCGGCATAGAAGCTGTAATAAACTAGGACAACAAGGTAGATTCTGCCTGCAAATCGATTGAAGATGACTGTACATATAGTCAAGTGTATAAAACTCGTCTAAGCTTCCATTAGAGTTGATGAAAAGAAACAAAAATCAAAAGACAGGGTCTCATTTCTGCTGAAAGGAAGCATCAGTAATGGCTGCCAAAGATGGCATGTTTCAATATGCCGATCGCATCGACAAGCTGTTGATGTTCTTCAGAACTTTGGGTAGTATTGGAGATGGATTGCAGTACCCTCTTACAATGTTTGTTCTTAGCAAAGTGATCAATGATTATGGAGATCCCAATTTCAAATTGACTAATGATACTGTAGATGAGGTATGTGCCACTAACCTCTATGAAAATCTAGTTACCCAAATGTCAGTTTATATTGTCTTCGGATCAATTCAAGATAATATAAAGGATCATCAACAAAATAACTACACCGGATTGTTCAGTTTCCTTAACACTTGTCTTATCATTGCAATAAACACTTTTGTTTGAGATACTTAATTACTACAAATTCTGTTCTGCAGTATGCAATTAGGCTGTTCTATGTTGCAATCTTAGTTGGACTTTCTGCGTTTGTTGGTAAGTTCAACTATGATAACTGGTGCAGAACCTTCTCAAGAATCATTTGTTCCATTTGACTGAATGCCATTTTATATAATATACAGAAGGGGTTTGTTGGACCGCGGAGAGACAGACTTCCCGAATAAGGACCGAATACTTGAAATCCGTCCTTAGACAGGAAGTTGCTTTCTTTGACACTCAGGAAACCGGCGCCTCCACAACCTTCCAAGTCGTGTCAACGATATCAGCTGATGCCAATGCAATCCAAGTTGCAATATGTGATAAGGTCTGGAATCAACTAGCACTCTTCTTCCATTTAATCTTTTTGCATGCAAAACTGATTCAATTGTTTCTAATACTGTTTCCCCTTTTTCCCTTCATGTAGATCCCGAATTGCCTCGCATTTCTTTCGACCTTTTTCTTCTGCCTCGTCGTTTCCTTCATACTGTCATGGCGACTTACCTTAGCTATTCCTTTGACACTGTTCTTCATCGTTCCCGGACTGGTATTCGGGAAAATGATGATGGATGTGATAATGAAGATGATTGAATCTTATGGGGTTGCTGGTGGGATTGTAGAACAAGCAATTTCCTCCATAAGAACTGTATATTCATATGTAGCTGAGAATCAAACAATAGAGAAGTTCAGCCAAGCACTTGAAAACACTTTGGAATTGGGAATAAAGCAAGGCCTTGCAAAGGGCTTGTTGATGGGAAGCATGGGGAGCATTTATCTAGGATGGGCTTTTCAGGCATGGATTGGGACTTATTTGGTCACCGAGAAAGGCGAAAAAGGCGGTTCAGTTTTTGTAGCTGGAATCAATGTCATAATGGGAGGATTGTAAGTCACATTCTTCGTGATGATGGACTTCATTTTTATTATATACTGATTGAACTTGTTAACTCGTTTTCATTTTGATTTGACTTTGCAGGAGTGTATTAGGTGCACTACCAAATTTAACTGGCATCACTGAGGCAACTGTTGCTGCAACTAGGATTTTCGAGATGATTAACCGGATTCCTTCTATCGATGCAGATGATAAGAAAGGAAAGGCTTTGTCATATGTAAGAGGAGAGATTGAATTTAAGGACATATATTTTGCCTATCCATCAAGGCCTGATTCACCTGTCTTGCAAGGTTTGAATCTTAGAATTCCAGCCGTTAAGTCCGTCGGTCTCGTTGGAGGCAGTGGTTCGGGAAAGTCCACAACCATTGCTTTGCTTCAAAGATTTTATGATCCTACTGAAGGAGAGGTTCTCTTGGATGGATACAAAATAAGGAGACTTCAGCTGAAATGGTTGAGATCTCAAATGGGACTAGTTAGTCAAGAGCCTGTACTCTTTGCAACATCCATAAAAGAAAATATATTGTTCGGGAAAGAAGGAGCATCAATGGAAGACGTAATAAATGCAGCTAAGGCGGCTAATGCGCATGACTTCATTGTCAAGTTACCGGAGGGATACGAAACTCATGTAAGCTAACTTCTAATCTCTCAACCAGAAAACTGTTTTTGAATTGTTATACCTTGTTATAAAATGAAAACTACGTGGATTGCAGGTTGGTCAGTTCGGGTTTCAGATGTCCGGTGGCCAGAAGCAGCGAATTGCCATAGCAAGGGCTTTGATCCGGGACCCTAAAATCTTGCTTCTTGATGAAGCTACAAGTGCATTGGATGCACAAGCTGAAAGGATAGTGCAGGAGGCGATTGATAAGGCATCGGTAGGGAGGACGACGATCATCATTGCTCACCGCTTATTGACAATCAGGAATGCAAATCTGATTGTGGTTCTTCAAGCTGGTAGAGTAATTGAATCAGGGTCCCATAATGAATTAATGCAAACGAATGGCGGAGAATACTACCGGATGGTACAGTTGCAGAAAATGGCATTGCAAAATGAAGCTTCCGATGATTCAGTTTCAGACTACAAATCCGAAGGAAGAAATCACCACAGGATGCATGTTGCTCAAAGTCCGATGAGTTATAGATCGAGTGTTCCGAGCACTCCAGCATTGAACCCTTTCAGCCCTGCTCTATCTGTGGGAACACCCTATTCCTACACCATCCAATATGATCCTGATGATGACAGTGTTGATGAAGACTTCAAGCAAGTAGCTCATCCTACTCCATCGCAGTGGCGGCTGTTGAAAATGAATAAGCCGGAATGGGGAAGAGCCTTGATTGGAAGTGTGGCTGCAATTGGCTCAGGAGCAGTTCAGCCTATAAATGCATACTGTGTTGGATTACTTATATCAATTTACTTCCGCACAGACAAATCCGAAATCAAGTCAAAATCCAGAACTTTGTCATTTGTTTTCTTAGGCATAGCTGCTCTTAACTTCACATCCAGTCTCCTCCAACACTACAATTTCTCTGTCATGGGAGAGAAGTTAACAAAAAGGGTACGGGAGAAGTTCCTTGAGAAGTTGATGACTTTCGAGATCAGTTGGTTTGATGAAGATGAGAACACGAGTTCAGCCATTTGCACAAGATTGGCTACTGAGGCCAACATGGTTCGTTCCCTTGTTGGGGACCGAATGTCATTGCTGGTTCAAGCCATTTTTGGGTCCATTTTTGCATACGTACTAGCACTTATACTTACCTGGAGATTATCGATCGTGATGATTGCAGTTCAACCATTAGTTGTTGGAAGCTTTTATGCAAGGAGCATCTTGATGAAGAGTATGTCGGTAAAGGCGCAATTTGCGCAGAAGGAAGGAAGCCAACTAGCAAGTGAAGCAGTGGTCAACCATAGAACTATCACTGCCTTTTCATCTCAGAAAAGAATATTGGGGCTTTTTAAGGACACATTAAAAGGTCCAAAAAAGGAAAGCGTCCGGCATTCATGGCTTTCCGGTGTAGGCCTCTTTAGCTCTCAGTTTTTCAGCACAGCCTCTACAGCATTAGCTTACTGGTATGGTGGGAGACTGTTGACACAAGGGTTAATATCATCAGAGCACCTCTTTCAAGCATTCTTGGTGTTGCTGTTTACTGCTTATGTCATTGCTGAAGCAGGAAGTATGACCAATGATTTGTCAAAAGGAAATAGTGCCATTCGATCAGTTTTTGCGATCCTTGATAGGAAAAGTGAGATCGATCCTGATTATACTTGGGGTCTAGAGATTAAAAAGTCAATTAAGGGACGAATAGAACTGAAAAATGTGTTCTTTGCATACCCAACCAGACCTGACCAAATGATCTTTAAGGGTCTAAACCTTAGAATTGAAGCAGGGAGGACAGTAGCACTGGTGGGACAAAGTGGTTCTGGAAAATCTACTATTATCGGACTTATTGAGAGGTTTTACGATCCAATGAAGGGATCCGTGTTCATAGATGCACAGGACATAAAGAACTATAATTTGAGAATGCTGCGAACGCATATTGCACTTGTCAGTCAGGAGCCAACCCTGTTTGCAGGAACCATCCGTGAAAACATTGCCTACGGGAAAACGAATGCTAAAGAATCCGAGATACGAAAGGCTGTGAAGCTTGCCAATGCTCATGAATTCATAAGGTATGTCAATTGCATGGTATTAAACATTTATGAAATCAACAAGATTAGGTAGTCTAACAAGGTTGCCTGATAAAGAAGATGACTGACACTAAATCAGCCCTGAAGAAGGACTAATCAAGAACTGGAACTCTGAAATGCTACTAATCAGGAACTGGAACTCTGAAATGCTAGTCATTATCCGAACAATTTGCAGAAGATAGATATAGAGTGCATACTTTTGTCAGTTAGTTTTAAAGTTTTAGTAGTCAATGAAAACCCCATTTTTGTATTGTGATTTGCAGTGGGATGAAGGATGGCTACGACACGAATTGTGGAGAAAGAGGTGTTCAGCTATCAGGGGGTCAAAAACAACGGATCGCACTCGCACGAGCCATACTGAAGAACCCTTCAATTCTCCTACTGGATGAGGCCACCAGTGCACTCGATAGCGTATCAGAAAACTTGGTTCAAGAAGCACTTGAGAAGATGATGGTTAACAGAACATGTGTAGTCGTCGCTCACCGGCTATCGACCATTCAAAAAGCCGATTCCATCGCTGTTATCAAGAACGGAAAAGTTGTGGAACATGATTCACATAATGAACTGGTTTCCTTGGGTCGCAAAGGAGCATACTATTCACTGATAAAACTCCAGGGTGGTGGGAGTTCTCCATATAGGTAAACATGATATCAGAAGTTGAAGTCAAATGCATTTGTCATTCACTAGTTTTGTATACTTGAACAAAGATGTTTGTGATTGCTTTGCATTGATATGAAGACATTTATGCCTTCATGTAATTTGTTATTTTTATGAGACTTGACACAAAGTGGAATAAAGAGGGTGGGATGAAAAAGCATTTTACCTCCCAGTGCCCAAAAAAATAGCAGCAAAAGCAAAAGATAAAGCTCAGAAAACAAAAGCAACAACAGAAATAAACTATGATCTCTAAACAATTCAAGACAAAATGAAGAATCACACATCGCTAGTTGCTGTCAACTATATATTATTAAGACTCGGGTGAGTATCATATACGAGTATGTATCTGAAAATATTTCCGAGCCTCGAACACAATGAATCAACTCGGAGCAACATGGGCTGTCAACGTCAAAGACAGAAAAGTAGCAACTCACCAAAAATCAAGCAAAGTGAAGACCAAGAAATTCACCAAAGCTCCCAGCACCACACAAGAATTTCCCATCTTCGGTGCCATAGACCTAAGCCTGATTCCTTTCGGATCAACCTTAAAACCACTAGCGTTGACCACGACATTTGCTCCGACCCTAATCCTATGCCTCTTCGAATACTGGAGTAAAGTCTTGAACTTCACCGCCGTCGCCATATCCACCTGGAAATATCCCGTTCCGTTCTCCGATACCGCACGCAAAGCCACAGTCATGTTAGCAGTCCCTTGGCCGAGCTTTGAAGCCTTCTTTCTGTATCCTTGGTAAAACCCTGGCAACAAAATGTTACCTATGACATTACTTTTGTTTGGAAAATCATAAACTGTGACGTTCAAAGGATCATACTGGATCCCTTTGAGCTGGTTCGGGTTGACTAGTCTTAGCGTGAGGCTTAAGGTAGGATCAGTTGTGAGGTTTGAGGCTCTGTTAAGTGAAGGTAAGGAAAGAGTTTGAATGGAACATTTGGGGTTTGAAGTGTGTATATATAGCCACAAGAAAAGTGCCGAAATACCCAAACCCATGCAGCTACAACAACCACAACGTTCTTTTCGTACGGGCAGGCGGCATGTTTTCCGGCGACTGAAATTCGGGTTTTCCGGTGAAGTTTTGCGAAGGGTTAAGAATTTAAAAGAAAAAAAATGATGAAAAGTGAGGACTTAGGACATCACATGTTAACTTTGATACCTTTTTCTTTTTTTATCATCTAATTAATTTTTTCGTCAAAATAGTCACTAGCATTACATTTCATTATCATCTAGGTCACCCTCCGTTAAAAAATTAACGATAGTGCTGACTTAGCATTTTTTAAAAAAATAATTATTTCTCTCTTCTTCACATATTATTTTTGTTTAATTTTTTCGACCAATCAGATGGTGACACGTGTTCCCACCAAATTAAAAACACATTAGTAGAAAAAGGTATTCATTTGCTAAAGTAATTAGGTATAATGTTGAACATGCAGGTTCAAAAATAAAATTTCGTATTAAAACATTCATAAAAAGTTAAAGCGAAATGCAAGTTTAATTAGACGAGTTAGGTTTGTACCTTTGCCTGTTTGAATTGCATTAGCAGGAATTGCTTCTTCTCTTTTAGCAAGGCGGCCATAAGTGTCCCCTACATTCCTTCCTCATCCAAACTTGTTTTGCCCTTCACCTACGCTTTTTCTGGGTGCAGCCCTTTTTCATCTTTAACGAACCCCTCTAATTGTCTCATTTTAACGACTAACTCTATTGCATTCTTCATATGGATACATTCATCTGTGTCGTGCCTCTGTCCCTTATGAAACTCGCTCATTTTATTCGATATTTCTCTAACTTCGTTTGGCCTCATTGGCGGTGGGGGCTTTAAAATTTGTAGGTGTTTTGCATGATGTAGGATACACAATGGCGGGTCTGTTAAAGGGTGGTACATTCTAAAATTGAGTGGTGGCCCTTTTTCGATTTAGTTTTTCGCGTAATGATGAGTCATTTTTCTTACTTGAGTTCCGCGCTTTTTCTTTCTAAGAAACGTTGATTATCTTCTTATTTTTGCGATTCTCCTCCACTCCTACAGGATAGTAGGCTTTCGCCCTTCGGTTGGGGTTTACGGGCTCTGAATCTCCTAAGGGACTCGCTGTCATGGCTCAATGGTTGATTTTTGTTGTATGCGTGCACTCCTCTCAGTCGTTTTGGTTGCAATGGTCCCGAATTTCTCCACAACCTTCCCGTTGTGCTCTCCTACCAAATGTTGCATTCGTCCTCTGATATATTCTTGTTGTTGTCTAAGCTGCTTTAGTGCGATATGAGTATATTCTTTCATGATTTTCAGTTTGCTTTGCATGTTGGCTAGCTGGTTACCTCTGTCCTTAAAAAAAAGAAAATTTTCTTCCTTTTCTTTCCAGTTTTTCCCTCCTTCATACATTCCTCCATGACTTACTCCTGCTGGGGTCACTATACGTTGCTTTCTGAGAGTCGAGCTGAAAAGTGAAGGGTCCTCGCTCCCGCACCAATTGTTGATTGTCAAAATAGATAGGGACTGGAGATGATGGTCTGATGGTGGTCGAGATGGTCATTCTGGGTAGATGTTTATGTGTGTTTTTTGTTGTTCGTGGGTAATGGTATCTGAGGTGGTCTATCTGTCCCACTCTCCTTGTTGCATGTCCAGTTTTATACTACTTGGACAAGTGTCATGATACGGTTGTCGTGGCACGTCGATTGGACTGGCTATGACTTGACGTCTTAGGTTCCCCTCGTCATCCGTAGCGGGCATTTATGTAGTCACGTGACCGCCGGATGAGGCGCGATGTTGCTCGTAGTCTTGTCTGTTCGCCACAGATTGCGAAGGGTATCGCACACAGTTCGCGGTTGACCCTGTGCGTTGTGGTCCGCGTACGTTGTTACGCTCATCACCGAATGTCCCTTATGCTTCGTCGTTCACGGTCTTATTCATTATGGTTTCGACACGTGACAATAGGTATTTATAAGTACTAACAAGCATATCTATTCGATAATGCACACACTTTTCATACAAATTACTCTTATATAAATTCTTTAAAAAATAATATTTTTCCCTAAAACCACTAATAAATTTTTAATGAAACATGAAATTTACTATTTATTATTAAATCAAGTTCAAATTTAAAGAATTATCGCTAAAGCTAAAAGTATCTATTCCTTGGGTGTCCCGCAAGCAACAGTAGCTCTTCTTAAGCAATAATTTTTTGAAAGGTTATGAAATTAACTATTTATTATATAAAGTTCAAATTAAAAGAATTATCCCTAAAGCTAAAAGTTTTTATTCCTTAGGTGTCCCACAAACAATGATTTCAATTTTACAATCAAACAATTTCTCGTTTAATTGGCGTATAGTTTTTTAAAATCAAAATAGGACTAATAAAATTATTTATAATATTTTTAAATTCTTAAATCAAAACCAACAGTTCGTGAGCACATTGAAAATTACTGTTTAAAAGAGATCCATTAATTAGTCGACTGATTAAATATATTTATATTATCTCATTTTATATAAATTTAAATTTTAATATTTATTTTAAAAATATAATAACTCAATTTATTCAAAATTACTACTCGAAAAAATATTTTTATATTACTAATAAAGATTTTATAGATCAAATTAAATTTAAATCGAGTTTATACAAGAAGTTAACATTCTTTATATTTATTCAAGCCTAGTCCGATCCAGAATATGAACTTAAAATTATGTCCAAACATATTTAGGCTTTGTTTTTAGTTGCGTGGCACAACCAAGGTTTTGCAAAAGCTAGAAAAATTAATTTTTGGCAAACAAAGGTTTGAGAAGCTAGTTTGGAGGGCAAATCAAGGTTTTGACACTCAAAAGCTGCCTATTTTTTGTTGCTTCTGACTTCTCAAACTAGGTTTTCCACTCAAACGCAACAAAAAACAAGGCCTTACTCTTGTAAGTTGTAATGGTTAAACCAAATCCGTTTTGACTTTTCTTTATTGTTTTTTAAAATTTTTAAAAAAATTTATTTCCTTTTAAATTTAATATTTTATATAATTGTTTATTAAATTAACTTTTTACTCTTTTTTTAGATGAATAACTTATATATATTTTTAATGCTATATAAATTATATGAGGCGTAAAATAAGATAATACAATATATTTAAAATACAAAAAGTGGGTTGGACTTGAGCTTGAATGTTGAAAATCAAGTTTGACCCATATTTTAAACAAACTTAGTTTTTCATAGAATCTATTTTTCAAGTTTAATAATTTTATTCAAATCCTATCGAATTTTAAACTAACTCTAGACTTAGACAAATAATCCGACTCGTTACCAGAATAATTATATGATAATAAATTGGCATAATGCCAAAAGAAACCTTAATGTTTGGTTGAATAGTTATTTTAGTCTATTTTTTGAAATAATTTAACTCTCAACGTTTTATTTCGGGTCAAAATGGTCCTACGGATGAAAACTGTTAGAGGACTAACAGTAAATGGCTTGAAATGACGTGACAAACTTACATGGCAGTGCATGTTGACATGACAATGTTATATAGACAAAGGTGTTGACTCGAAAGAGCGTCACATTTGTCAAATAATAATTTTATAACATTATATAAAATATGAAATTATTTTTTTCTGTTGACATGTCATTCTGACAAGTTATTTCAAGTTGTTTACCATCAGTTTACTAACAAATTTCATCCGCATAGAGATATTTTGACCCAAAATGAAACGTTGAGGGTTAAATTATTTCGAAAAAGAATATGAGCCAAAATAACTATTCAGCCAATTATGGGTAAGGTTAAATTTGGGTCACCCTTCATATTTGAAAAAATACATCAATTTAGTCGTTTTTTCTTCTAAATCATTTGTATACCATTATTAACACTAGATTACTTCATTTAAAATCATTAATTAATCTAATACACAAATTGTTATATATATATATATATATATTAAATATGAAATGTGACTCAAATGTAACCTTACCCATAATTGAATGACCCAAGTGTAACTTTTAATAATTTGATGATCTAAATATAACTTTTAATAATTAAGTGACCCAAATTTAACTTTATCCATAATTGAGTGACCTCCATTGTAGTTTACCCAATAAATTAACATTTTTTTCCATATAAACTTATCTTACCTAATTTCTTATTTTGGCTTTATTATATTCACAACTAATTTTTATAAAATATATTATATTATGTCTTTGACATCTTCAATGCCTATGTTCTTTTATCTATACAAATATTAGAACAAAAATGATCGAATATTGGGTGTAAATATAATAATAGCATCAAAGAAAAAATTAGTTTATTTTAAATTTGTTCATTTTGAAGTCATCTAAGCGCGTGTTCTGAAATCGCCTCAAAGGGACGTGTTCGGCTAATAACTATCTACCACTCCACGACAAGAATCCTATATAATCCTGTCGTGCAGGCCAAATAAGGGCCGAAGGACACGAGTATGACACGTATCGAGATCAAGCCCTTTTTCGTCATTTGACGTGCTAATTCGGCCTATAAATTAAGGCGATCTATGCCTGGCATTTCTCGTCTCAAATTCTAAGAACAGAGTTCGAAATTCTCCTTTCAAGGTAATTAAAGTCTTTATTTTTATTTTTGTTATTTCGTTATCCTTCTTGTTTTTCGATTGTAGTATATTTGTTTTTAAATTAGTCTGTATATTTCTT
>JAGYYJ010000329.1:0-21088 GCA_019671005.1 Hibiscus mutabilis | reverse complement strand
GTAATCTTTGTCAAAATTATTCATGGATTATTATCCTCGTGGAAAACAAAGTTTCTGCTGGCAGAGTTATTTAAGGGTTTAGGATTTGAGTTTAGAGGTTAGTGATTTAAGTGGTAGAGTTTAGAATTTATGATTGATGGTTAAAATTTAAGGTTTAAGAATCAGAGTAGTAGGTTTTAGATTTTAAATTTTGACTTAAAAATAGGCATGCTTGTATAATTTTTTTACTCCAGTAGTGTATCAAATATTCACCCATTATCAAATATTCACCCATTGTCAAATATATATATATTAGAACTTGTGATCTAAAATTCATTTTGTTTCGGCTTCAAAAGTTTGTGGTGCGATCAACTTGGAGAAAAATAAAAATAGAAAAAAAGGATATGTGGAGAAAAAACAAGTGTTCGTTGGTTCACTATCCGTACATATCTATACTTTTACAATTATGCTTTGGTTTAGAGTATAAAGTTCAGTTTGAGTAGAATTTTAACTCAAAAAATCGTGTTAAGTCAAAATCTTCATGTATTCTTGTTTTTCAAAATTAGTAAATTTCTCTCCTCTTCTTGAGCCTCAGGTTCCTTTCTTTTGATTTTTTTGCCGATGATCGACAATCAGTCTTAGTACTGGTTTTTGACGCAAAAAACCGTGTTAAGTCAAACTCTTTCGTGTTTTGTTTTTTCAATTTTAATAAGAATCTCTACTCTTGCGGCACATGTCTTCTCTGCCTTTGCGGAACGTTTTTTTGATTTTGTGGTTCGTTTTATTTGTCTTTTGGCACGATTTCAGTATACATTAACAGTCGTTTGGTACTCATATAGAGATTCTTATGGCGCTAGTTTTCTGATTTGATTTTGTCGATGGTCATAGAAATGATTGATCCTCATTCGTTTGATGGTTTGTTAGCCGATGTAATCAGAACTGTGTAGCAAAGCAATTTACCTAATAATTTAGTTCGTTCACCACTCATTTTTTATCCCATAAAGCGTCTCGTTTGGCTAGAGGCAAATAGATTCATTAATATTTTTGGGTTTTGATGGTATGCTAATCCCATGGAAGTATTTGTTTTTCTTTGCACAATTGTATGAGATTTTTAGTGGACTGATCATTTTTTCTCAATTTGATACATTATATTTCTAATATCTTTTATGGTGTTTAATAAAATCCAAATATTATTGTTCAAAAAATAGTAAATTTGTCTATTAAAAAAAGTAAATTTCTACTCATTTGTGTGTGTGTTTTCCCGAAATAGTTTTTATGTAAATCTTGATCTATTTCTTTATTGTACGATCTCATATTTTTACTTGGTTTTTCCCGAAAGAGTTCACTATTTATTGGTTTATTTAGGGTCCGTTTGTTTCACTGAAAACTGTTTTCAGAAAATAAATTTTAGAAAATGAATTACATTTTTTGAAAAACTGATTGCATAAACTATTTTTAGGTGTTTGGATGAAGCTGTGTAAATCATTTCCGCTGTTTGGTAATTTTTCTTGAAAAAAATAATGTTAAGAATCTGTTTTTAGTGAAACAAGCACACATTACAACGTCTGTTTTCAGTAAAACAAACAAATATTATAATGCTTTATTTTTATAAAAGTACATGTTTTTAATTGATATTATAATTTGGTTCAATTGATATAAACTTAATAACTGATTGAAAGTATGTGTTGCTTCCATACCAACATTAAAAATGAACAAAGATTAATATTTATTAGTATCATATCACATAGAACAATAATATTATCCAAAAACATAATTAGCACTACACTACATTAGAAAATAATATCATCCAAGTACATAATTAGTAGTACACCATAATAATACAACAATATTGTTCAATTACATAATTAGTACTACAATATATTAAACTACCGATATTGTTGAAGTGCATAATACAAAATATTAAAACAACGATAGTGTCTAAGTACATAGCTATTATTAAACATTACATTAAAACTACACACCTCTATATAATATACTATTGACATAATTCTCTCTTTCATAATCTCAATTCACATGACATTGACGAGTTATTTGCTTTCTAGATTTTAATGTTTGAATCAAAACTGCCCCAACAGCTAATGTTGAAGCAGTCACTCCCACTACTGCATTATGTATAGAGTTGCGACCCATCTACAATAAAATAATAGCCTTGCATTATGAAAAGGATTAAAATATGAATTTGACTAATAAATTGATGTATTATGGAAAAAAGCGTGTATGGAGTTAAATTTGATGCGCATGTACACAAAGAAAATTAAAAAAACATGGAAAATATCAAAGCATGCCATTATATGTGATGATTTAATAAACCAAACAAAACATTCAAATTCATCAATATCAATAGAAACAACAATGATATTACCATAATTAAATCATGTTTCTATGAGGATCAAACGTCATAGAAAATACTTCAAAAACATATCAAACAAAATTCAAGGTCTATGAGATTAATCAACCCAACTTCAAAGACCATACAAGAAAGTTAAAACAAAACCCAACCAGCAAGCAAGAACCAAACAACCCACTCACAGACAACATTTTCATAATTGAAATCAAAACAAACAAACTGAACAAGTAATTGAATAATATTAATAATAAAACTTATCATTAAGATTAATCTCAAGTCAAACAAATAAAAGATAGATAAACAAATACAAAAATTCAAAATTTCTAAACTTTACCTATAGAAAAAAATGGGTATCCATTAAAATTGAAATAGAGTGAGAATTTGACATGAAAGGATAAAATCTTTTAATGAAAACAGGATAAATAAGAAACAACCCAGATGCAAGCAAATAACTTTGAGAGTGAATATTGGTATTAGAAGCTCATTAGCTCTAGATCCATGTTCTTGGTCCCATGAAAACTTACATGCCATAAAGAATAAAGATAAAAAGCCAAAAGAAACAAACACCAAGGCATCTAATATTTTACGTTTTGCATATATGTTAAAAAAGATTATATAAGTAAAAAAAGATTATATTAAAATTTTAATATTCCTGAATATTATTCATACAAAAGTTTTAGCATCCGAAAAATTTAATATTAAAGTTTTAGCATCATTTGAATAAGTAATTTTCATTTGTATGTGCATTTGTTGACTATCAAAGTAAACTAGCATCCAAAAAATTAGGGCAAAAAATTGAAGAGCCATTATCTGAAAATTTTAGCATCCAATTTTTTTTATAAAAAAAATTATTATCAGAAAGAATGAATAGAGAGAGTAGATTTGAAAATACCTAAAGTAAATTAGGGAAAATTTGAAGAAAAAAACTAGGGCAAGAAATTGAAGAGCCAAAAATAAAGATAGTAGATAAATGAGAAAAAGAAAGAAAGTTAATTATGTAGAAAATGAAAAAAATATATATATTTACTTGGATTATTGAAGGCAACGATGGAGAGATCAGTTGCTGGTGTTGACAAAGGAAATGTGATGAGGAGAGAATTTTTATTTGAGTTGAAGAATAAAGTAAAAGTGTTTTACGGAAATAAAGAGGGTAAAACAAACTATAGCAAAAGTAAAATATAAAGAAGTTTGACCGTGAAACAAACTACATTAACTCGTTTGTTTTACTTGAACCAAACACCCAAAAACATGGAAATTAAATTTCAGAATTCCAATTACATGAAACAAACGGAGCCTTATTAACAATAAATAAGGTGCAAAAAGCCCGTCAATATTTGGGGTATTTTCATTAAAATAATATATATTATTTAAGCTTAAATGAAAAATAAGTGTTCAAACTATACTATTTTTGTACTTTAGGTGTCTAAAGTTTTTTTTTTGTAAAAGTAAGTATCTAAAATTTTAACCGTTATAATTTTAGGTGCCCAGTAATTAACTCCCGTTAAAAAATCCATTAACCAATAAAAAATTCCATAGTTATAATAAGCTTAAATAATAGGGATTGAGGGATTGATTTGAAGATTTTTTAAAAATTTTGAGATTTTTTAAAACTTAAAAATTTAAAGTTTTTTTTTCAAAAAATTAAAAAAATTAATATTCATGACACGTGTATTTTCTGATTTATATAAAAATAGGCTTAAATAATAGGCTAATTTAACCATTCATATTTAAAAATTTCATCAAGTTTGTGATGTTGTCAAACTAAACGAGTTTATCGAATCAAAAAATAGTTGGATAACTGAATTTTTACCATAAACCAACAAGTTATTTTTAAACTTTTATTATACCATGAAAGTAATATAACATTTGTAAGATAAAAACAATCAATTTAGGTGAATAACAAATAAGAAATTGATAAAATTTTTAAATACAAAATGTTAAATTTATTAAATTGTTTATTATGATCAAATTGATAGAATATATAACTTTTAGTTATAACTTGGGAGAATATCCTTATTTCAAGTACCAATTTAAGAACAAAAGTTCTTTAGGTACTAACTTATGAAAATATGCATAATTTAAGTACCAATTTAATAATAAAAATTCTAAAGTTATAATTTAAATACTAAATATATATTTAAGCCAATAATTAAAAATATATTATCCGTGTAAAAATGTCGAAAATTACGAACCCAACAGATCCAGATTTTCCAGATTAACCCTGAATCTTCTCCTCTTCCTTTCATTTCTTCGCCTTGTGACCCAAATCCTCTGCGTTTTGAAAAGCCTTCCAAATAATGCCCGTAAGTCTCTTTCTACGGTTCGATCCAGATCTCGAAGTCCACAATGATGATGCTTTTCTGTTTTTGTTTTTTCAATTGTAAATTTAATCGCTGGTTAATCTTGGATTATGATTGCGTGCGGTGCAGTTCAAAACAATGATAGAGGTTGAACCACCGAGTCCGTTAAGATATATCATCGGAGCAGCGGTCATGATGATCGGAGTCGTGTTGCCCCTCGGATACATGATGTTCCGTAACAAACGCGTACCTTCCTCTTCCTCTTATTCCAAACAGACGTAGGTGTGCCTTTACTTAAATGCTACATTTCAATTTCCTTTAAAGAGATTATGATTTTACCGCTTCTTAATTTGAATCGCTGGTTGTCAAATTAGATCTAGAGTTAATGGAGGTTCGTTTCTTAATCTCTCTGTTTTGTAGATTTAACAAATTTAATTAACTGAATTTATACAACTGTGGACTTTGTTTGGATCGGAGCAAGGATTTAAATCGCGGCCGCGGACAGCTATTTGAATCCCTGGATCGGAGTGTATTTTATTTACATGACAAATTTGTATTTATGTTTGGTGTTGGCATTTCAGGAACAAAGTTTTAATATAGAGATATTGGTTGAAGAGAGACATTTTTTACGCGAAATTGGTGGTTTCAATTTGAAGGATGATGAGGGAAGTATTGGAAGAAGGCCTTGAATGACCCGCAGATACAAAAATGTAAATAACTTATAAAACCCTCGGTCCTATTTAGTGTTAGTTGTTTGGGTATTAATTGAAGTTTAAAAGATGAAATGTGTTGTTTTGTTCAATTTATGGATCTTGATTACGTTACCAATTTCGCACCGTAATATATCAATTCTATGATATTGGTTGTTTCGCTACTAATTTGAGTTTATAGAAGTCTTTATTTTTTGTATGCCTTTGATTAGGTATATATAGTCACTAGCATCTATCATGCAGTTGCATTTCCTTTCTGGAACATCTATAGGTTCTTCCTTTCATGCGTTGTGTGATGAAAATGGCATTTTGGTAGGGTCTCTGCTGTGCGTTTCATGGCCTGGAAAATGGTTTGCATCATATTTGTTTTTCTTGAAGTTTTGGGTGGATATGTTTAATCTCTAGTAGCATGGTTTGTCGGTGGGGTTAACTAAACAAGGACATATTTTGGCATTACAAATTAGCTTAGAGCTGGTTCTAAAGCTATCTAAAAGATCTCCAATTCATTTTCGTGATGTCAAACTTGTTTCTCATAAGATGCATTCATAAGAGATTGTTTGAATGATTAAATTGACCCTTATTCGGGAGGATATGTTTCATGTTAAGAGTAGTAGCAAAGAACATGTTCCTTTACTCCACTAGTTTATGTACTGATATATCGATAGGATCTGCAGTGGTTCATTTGAACTGAATTTTGTAGATTTACAGTTTCCTTTACAATGATGAAATGGTAGCAAAAAGAATATATTCCCTTAATTTACTATTTTCACTAGTTTATGTATTGCACTATTTCTGGGACGTGGTAGCACTTTTTCGGTGGTATCTGAACTGAATTGTTGTAGATTGACAATGGAACTATTGATTTTAGTAAGATTAGGAAAATAACATGTTCCCTTTATCCACTAGTTTATGTATCGGACTATTGGTAGGACATGGTAGCAACTTTGCGGTGGTGCCTGAGTTGATGATAATCATATTTCTGAGAAACTCTTCAACCGAGGGTAGGGAGCTCTATTATGGAGTTTAAAACATTGCAATAGCAAGTAGCGGTGCAATGGTTCCTTGGGCATTTGGGGTTTAAGTGATGGGGTCATTGTTCACGGTGAGATTTAAGAATGATGTTGGTAAAGCATAGGCAAGGGGTAAAGGAACTAGTTAGGTCTCGGGCAATTCTAAGCGGTTGACTGAATCCAGATTAACTTTCTCAGGGTTGCGAATAGATCTAATCCAGTTTCACTGCTGAATCTTCTTATACTGTTCAATCAATGTTCAATATTTTCTCAACTTCTCTGTTATCAATAGAACAGTTTGGGAAGGCATGACCTAGCTTTCCATAGTGTCTGCACAGCTTACAAACTCCCCAATATCTAAAATAGATCCAGATTCTGGCTTCGTCCGTGAATTTACCCATGCTTTACTGGAAGATAACTGATGTTATTAGGGAAAGTATTCTGCCAGTATATCTCTTGAACATCTTCCACTGCATTGGGAATGATATGTGCATCTTGCAGTGAAAGGTATGTGTAGGTGGCCCTGGATTTGTATCTATAATGGTGCCGAAGTGAGTTGGGTGCCCTTCACCGCCATGTCGGGACTCCAACGGTCAAAGAAGAATAAATCCCTTTACAAGGACTAGGGACTTTCTCTATGGATAAGTTCCAAGTCTTCCTTTCACCTACAACATAGCCTTGCAGTACTTTCTTACCCTAAAATTCACATAGGTAAACAAGATGGGCTAAACTGAATAAATGTTAAAGTTATTACTTCCAGATTAATAATGGACTCCCGTGGCTCTGTTTTTGACTACCGGTAGGACCTGAATGATGTCTCTGAATTCTTCACTATCTCTTGACTGGCCTAACCTAAACCATCACTTCCAGACCAGTTTGCTTCTCGTTCATTTATTATCCATTTGTCTTGTATGGGGTGAATGTGTTGGTTAGAAAGGTTAGAGGTAGGGAAAATAGGGAGATGGAAGTTGGTTTCATACTAGGAGAAGGCAACAATGATTTTTATAGAGCTCAATGGTAGTGGATTTGGGTAAATTATTGGAGTATTCTGAGAGGAAGGCTACTTGTTAAAATTGAGATCCAGCACAAATAAAGTTTGAGTTATAAAATAAAAATTTGTATGGGGTGAATGCATTATATATGGTTATGGATATTCGTTTAAATTGAAACTAGTTAATATCATAACGTTACAAATGTTTACAATTAAATTTGAACATAAATTCGAACAACTCGACTTGACTAAAAAAATTATAAATACAGTTTGAATTATAAAATAGGACTTGTCAAGTTGACTAATTTAGAATTTTTTTGGCACGATTCGGTCAAATACTCGCCCTGGGAGTTGCAGCACAGCTTTCCATCGGGAAGGGCTGGTTTGTTAGCATTGAGGAAGTCTTGGATGAACATGATTGTTAAATTAAATAATCCAAATAATGGTTTTGCAAAATTAGTCGATGTTCATCGAGGAAGGGCTGGGTTTGGATTATTATTGTCATTCACTTTCTATTTTGTTGTATATTTACAAAGGATTAAATAATCCAAATAATGGTTTTGCAAAATTAAATAATTTCAAATTAACCTAATTTTCTTTAAAAAAATCACCATAATTTTCCTCTCTTTTTGTTGTTGCAAAGTTTACTTATAACCCATAAGTCAAAAAGCCCATATTAGTTATGAAAATGGGGCTGTGAAATTTGTTTTGGTCAAATTCTTTGATTAATCCTTGTACTATGCATAAGTTGTATATTTGGTTCAAATAAAATCAAGATAACGAGAATAAATTATATGACTTAATATGATCAAATTGAATAACAGATCTATAACTTGTGCATGATACATAGACTAATAGTAGAATTTGATTTAACAGATTTCATGGTTAATAGGACTGAAATTTTAAAATTAAAATCTGTAAGGACAAAAATCCATCAAATTAGAATACACGGACGAAATCTACAACTTTTTATAATACACGGAGTAGTAAAAGAAATTGAAGTTTTTTAAACCGATAAATGGGTCTATTAAATTATCATTTGCTATTGCTACCGTTCGGAGTGCGCATGTTAACAAGCATTACGCAACATGTTCAATTTAATAAGGTCGTCGATGCAGTATAAATATCACAGGCTTTAGCGCCATTTCAAATCTTGGCGTTTAACTTTTTGGTGCTTAATCAAAATGGAAGACGATGCGAGATAGAGGTCGAACTTCGTGATCAGTCTCATTGAAAACAGAGCTAAAGAGGTAACTCCGTTTGATTCTTGAGAAAATGCACGGTTAACTGAAAATATATTTGAATTTCTAGTAATGTAATTTTCCTTTTCTTGTTTTTTTTTGTTTCAATTCTTGCACTGGCGGCTTTTAATTTTTTTTTTGTTGTAAGTGACCTGATTTTAGTGTTTTGGCTTGGCGATATATTGTTTCCATTCGGATTTTGAAAACTAAAATGAAATCTACTTAAACACTCTTTCTTCCGTTTCCATTCAGTTTTCTAGTCAAACAAACACGCATCTCGCCGCTCAATTTTCATTTTCTTCGCTTGAAATGTGATAATGCCTGTATTTCTTTTACCTTTTTTCTTATTTTAAATTCTCTTGCCTGATTAAAGGTTTTATATCACAATGGACGACTAGGCTTTATAAAATAATTATGAGAGTACTGTTTAATTAGAGATTAATTAGTTGAAAAACAAATTCCTACATGTAATGTCATTCTTAATAGAATGAAAACAGAACATTAAAATGAGCATAATACGGACAAAATTCCACGAGTTGAAGTCAGCATTGAATACAACCGAAGAATAATTTGATTCAATAAAATAGTAAACTCTGAAAATTAGATGATTATCTAGTAGTGAAGTTCATAATGATTGACTAACTTCAATCTCTGTACAGGTCGGTATGGTTGCCTTCGACTTAAGATTAACTTCATTGCATCTTTCTCAATACATTGAAACCAGTAGCTCATATCAAAATACAAAAACTTTGCTGCATTTCTATGATCCCATGGTGATCATTGTTCCTCCGAACAAACTGGCTCCTGAAGGTATGGCGGGAGTATCAGAACTGGTGGATCGATTTTATGCTTCAGTCAAGAAGGTGATATAACTCAACAGTTTGAAAGTCCTGCTGTTGTTTTGAGCAAATTTGTTTCTGTATGAAATTTACCTGTTAATTTGATTACTTAGTTAATAGTAATACCATGTATGGTTTTGCAGGTTGTAATGGCTCGTGGTTGCTTTGATGACACCAAGGTCAGTCATACAGATACATACATCTCACTCTTCAATAACATACTATATAACAGGGCTGACGGCAGGGGCGGAGCTAGGAATTTATCTAAGAGGTGTCATTTTCTTGAACGATATTTAAGAGGGGTTAATTATTTATAAAGGGGTGTCAATTATATATTTTTTTAATTTTTTATATACAAATTATATAGGAAAAATACAATTTTCTAAAAATTTTGACACCCCACCTATGCATGTGGCTCTGCCCATGGCTGACGGTTGTATGTATCTTGTGGAATTTCACTGTGATTAAATATTCAGGGAGCAATGCTGATTAAGAATCTAGCAGCTAGAGAGCCTTCATCACTTGGTCTAGATACATACTACAAACAGTATTATCTTTGCTTGGCTTCTGCTTCTGCTGCAATCAAGTGGTACTTTCAGAGCTTAAGCTATTTCGTTTTAAACTCTAGTCATGTGCTCAGCTTGGTATGATAGCATGTTTTAAAGGATGCCATTTATTGTTTAGGGGTGATATCTATGCCGTTGTTATTATAAAGGGGAAAAACTTGAGACTCAATATTGTTCACAAGCCAAAAGAAAATACTTGAATAGTCATAATAGGTGCAACCTTTCCATCTTTTCCTAATAATTGAAGAAGGCTTTGCACCATTAGACCCTAGTTTAAGGTCTAGAGTATAGACCAAGCAAATTTAGACACAATACGGAAACACAAAAAAGATACACGTTCTATAAACGCAACACAACATGTTTAAATGCTATTAACACATATTTAATACATTATCATATTTGGTTTAGAATTTTGACACATGTAATAGTGCATATAATAATTTATCTTGCGTTTTCATTTAAATGATTGACGTGGGAAAAAGCAAGAGCTATGATACACATGTATGAGTCTATTAAGGTCTTGTGCTGAAACTGAATGAGATGGAAATCTTGACATCTTGCCATGAGTAGTTTAAGGAAGCTCTGCATCAGGGGACAATTCAAGTCGGGCAAAGTTTTTAGGTTTTGTTGAACTGGTATTATTTTTTATCATCAATGGTTAAATAAACTGTGTTAATGGGAAATTTTCCAGCACTTAAAACTTTGATTGAAAGCTATAAACCAAATATGATATCATGCTTGAATATCTTTGTAGTTTCTCTTCAGATGGTATTCATCATCTGCTTGTTCTTGTTACTACCTTAGGTATTCCATTCTTCATTGAGCTATATGCTTTGCTTTCATCTCTGGGCTCTCCTTTCAATTTTATCATTTTGAGTCTTCCTTTCTTCAAGTTTCTGATTTTGTGCTTCTCATAATTTTTTATTTACTTTTGGTGATCAACTTTATATGACTGAAACATAAGTTCAATCTCTGTCATTACTCAGGATAGAAGCGGAGAAAGGTGTCCTTGTCACAAGTCACTCATTAGTGGTATGTGCTTCATAACATACCGTTGCAATTGTTGGGGGGGGGGAAATGGAGTGATTATTCTATCACTAAAGTAAATCTATCTTAAAATATGTGTGACACCTTGAGGCAAAGGAAGAGTTGTTATAATTAGTTTATAACTACCTTTACTCTTTTCTCTTGAAGGTCACATTTAATGGATCATTTGACCATATGAACATTGATGCTACTAGGTATTGTTACTTTGTGCTTCACTTTTACCTATCAGTTGGATCTGGTTCTGGTGACAATATTTTGCTACAAAACATATTTAAAGCTTTATAAATTTGATATTTACTGTTTCTTCTTTGTTAAAAAGGTCTTATGTTTTATTTTGGACGGCAGTGTCCAAAACTTGGAAATTGTTGAACCACTTCATTCTGCACTTTGGGGTACAAGCAACAAGAAAAGAAGTCTGTTCCATATGCTCAAGACAACAAAAACTATTGGAGGGTATGTTGAGAAATAGATAATGACACGTCATCTTGTGACCTGCTGCCTAACTTTTGTCAACCCACCATCCATCGGTTTCAGTTCTTCCATTCACTTTTAAACTATCTGTGCATTTTTCACCACTTAAAATGTTTCCTTGTGGAGTATTTAAAACTTCTAATTGATCATGGAAAACGATTTTGGATAGCACCTAATGTTTTTATTTTTGTCTGCAAAGCATGTGGAACTTCTTCTCCAGGACTAGACTTTTTCGTGCCAACCTTTTGCAGCCTCTAAAAGATATTGAAACTATCAGTACTCGTCTGGATTGCGTGGTTAGTCTTGCTTTTGCTTTCCATCAGATTTCTCTTATGGAGCTATTTGACCTTTTGACCTACATGAGAAGATTATGCTAACTTACATAGACCTCTCCAACTTCTCCTAGAAATCTCGTGGATTTTAAAATGAGTTCACTATGTAGACTAGCATTTTTTTTGGCAGCATTATGTTTTCAACTTGACATTTTTATAGTAGAAGTACTTATCGGATGATGCCAAAATTACTTTCATTGTTTGGTTTTGTTATTTCATTTTTTTTCCACACATGATTGATGAGATAAAAATATATGTTAACTAAATATCTTCAAGATAAGTCACCAGAACGTCACACCTCAACCACTTGGTTGTGGTGAATGAATCCTTTTTTAACCATTCAGATATGCTTGGTGGTGGTTCCATTATGTTTCAGGAACAAGTGTGAGCAAGGGCTTTAGCAAATTGCTGTATATTATTGTTTTTGTATCCATATTGTTAGAGTGTGACACACATTCTGATGCTCACAACTCAAAGACATTGTAATGCTTACTTTCTGAGGGCCTTGTCTGACAAGTTGTTTTCCTCCCTTTGATTGATTTACTTTCCAGTCATAGATAATTTCCTGGTTAGGATATTCTGAAATATATGAAATTAGGATATTCATTTCAATTTGTAGGATAAAAGACTCATTCTTAGTCACCTTTTGAGCTTTATTCCAACCCTAATGTTTAAATTCACTAAGTCACAATGCCACAACCTACAGACATCTGTTTTGGAACAAAACAAAAGATAATCTCTTTCGTGCTTGATTTCCACGATGAGTTGATGAGCAATGAACAGCTATTCTTTGGACTCTCTCAGGTCTTGCGTAAGTTCCCTAGGGAGACTGGTAAGTCGAACTTTTATGAGGCGGAATAGGCCCAAAAAATAAAGATTAATCGAACTATTAGAAGTTTGTAGATTTATGACTACATTCTAAAAACTGACCTGTTCATACTTCATTCAGATAGGGTTCTTTGTCATTTCTGCTTCAAGCCAAAGAAAATAACAAATGAAGTCTTAGGTGTGGACAATGCTAAGAAGAGCAAATATTAATATCAAGCATCGTTCTTCTCAAAACTGCATTAGATGCCTTCCCATTACTGTCCAAGGTAAATATTCTTTTCTCCCCTTCACCAGTGGGCTCCTGCTGGAATTCTGGAACTTCTTTTGATATACTGGTGTCATGTTAAAGGTGCTTAAGGATGGACGGTGTTTTCTCCTTGCCAATGTTTACAGGTCTATATGTGAAAATGAAAAATATGCTGGCATTAGAAAGAGGTATGTGGCACATTGCCATAAACTGACAACTTAGAAACCTTTTTCTTTGCATGGCCCTGCATGATAATATTGTTCATTCATTTGTTTTTCCATGTTTTCTCAAGATGCTAATTAGCTAAAAGAAGAATGGCAAGAATATTTCATGTTTATTAAAAAGGCAACTCAGGACTAGAGGCAAGGGGCCACATGTAAGATGTTGATTGCGGAATCCCCAAAAAACTTAAGAACTTAACATTGGGATTGTTTGATGACAAAATTACAGTTTTTCATTCTTGAGAATGTATGATAACTTGTCATATGCTAGACATGTTTCAGTTTATTGATTAATGTTTTGCTGCACTGGTTGCAAAGTGTAAGTGAAGTCTGAAAAAGGTTTTATCAAATTTAAAAGGTCAGTTGAGTGTCTCTTGGATATGCCATAAAAGATCTGAACACTTGCCTAGATCGACTTCCGGATCATAATTGCTCTGATGAATAACTAAATAAAAAATATATAGATAGATCATAGACGAGAGATAGAAGAGAAAGGAACTAAAAATAAGCATCTCTCATAGGTTCATGAATTTACTTGACTGTTGGCGATTTTTCTCATTGATATCTGGTAAATCCCATATTCAACGGTTAAAAGAACTATATAAGCATAAAATGAGGTTACTAATTTCTGGAAACTTTATGGTTACTAATTTCTGGAAACTTTATTTTTTTTAGAATTGGAGAGGTGATTGACGAAGATGTGCTTCACACTCGTGTTCCTTTTGTTGCTCGCACACAGCAGTGTTTTGCCTTCAAGGCTGGAATTGATGGACTATTAGATATTGCTCGAAGATCCTTTTGTGATACCAGCGAAGGTTACCCTCCTCTTCTCCGTATCTAATTATGCTCTATGCTTTATTTTCGTCATTCCGAGATAGCTATTTTTGCTATTTCATTTTGAATGGAAAGCCATACATAACCTTGCAAACAAGTATCGGGAAAAGTACAAGCTGCCAAATCTGAAACTCCCGTTTAACAATAGACAGGGTTTTTACTTTAGCATTCCTCATAAAGACATTCAAGGCAAGCTGTTGGGCTCGAATTCCTTCAACCGAATTGCTTGCCAAGTGGTGGAGAAGTCGATTTTTGGGTGTATGTGGTGGAAGCTAAAGATGAGACAATGAACACAAGGATTTAGAGTGGTTCAAGCTTCTAACAAGCTCTACATCCACTACCTTAGCACACCACTAAGGATTTCCCAAATTCACTAAGAATTTCTTCCCCTTTTACAAGGCTTAGGAGGCAACCTTTACAATCCTAGACCCAATTACTAAGTCTAGCATCCAAAGCTCACAACCCAAGCTTTGGGAATCCTTACAAACAAAAGAAATAAAACAAACAAGAAATCCTCTCTACAAGGTTGATGTTTGCACTCTTTAAGCGCTCACCCAAATCTTAATACACTTGAGCATACATTAACAATTAAGCTCAACAAGTGTAGTCTATGAAAGAATGAGAATTGAGCACTAAGACACTTTTACAATCATAATGTTGTTGACTTGAAGATCATTAGTTGTAACTGGTGCTTGAAGGGTCCTTTTATCTTCCCAAATGTGTTCTTAGCCGTTGGTGACCGTTGGGGATGATTTAGAGCCGTTGGTGACCGTTGGGGATGATTTAGAGCCGTTGGGGATCTTTTTCCAAGCAAATTTGCCATTCTGCAGCATAGGGTATCGATACTCGGGTTGAGGTACCGATACCGGCTTAATTTGGAAATAGCCGTTGGAGGGCAAAACTGTGAGGGGTATCGATACCCATGGTGTGGTATCGGTACCTGCATAGTGGTATCGATACTGCTAGGGCAGTATCAGTACCCCTCTTTGATTTTGGAAAATCTGGTTCAAGAAGCGTATCGATACCAGGCAAAGGGGTATCGATACTTGCCTTAGGGTATCGATACCAGGGGCCTGTTTTTGACATTTTGAACCTATAAAATTGTGTTTTTGACTTAAAAACGTTCCAAAATCATTTCAACATATTTCTCAAGTTGTTGGACTTAAAATCAATTTTGCAATGTTTTTAATTTAGTCCAAAAATATTTTTCAATTATTATATCAAAACAAATATCCTAACAATCTCCCTCTTTTTGATATAATAAAACCAACTTGAAAAATTATTTTTGAGATTCTCCCCCTTAGTAAGAATGAAATTAGAATAAGAGATTAATTTGTTAAAATCTTATAAGCTCCCCTTTATTCATTTGAAAAATCAATTTTTCAAAACATTCTCCCCTTTTTGTTATATCAAAAATGGTTCAAACCAAAGTTTGAAAACTTTTAAGTCCATAACAATGGAGAGTTTTAAAGAAGATTTGACAAAAGTAAGTTTTGTTTAAAATTTGTTCCCTTTACTCAAGCATCAAACAAATGTTAGTCCAACATATATGACAAATTAGTTGAATTAAAATAAATAAATCAAATAAAACAAATAAAATTCAACTAATTTTTTTTACTACACTTGAACTAAAGGTGGGATGTGAAGCCTTCATTTTTCAAGTGTTCTTCCTTGTGTGTATAGAGCTCCCCTTCAATTTCATCACATGTTGATAATGCTTCATCACACCTAAAATAGGACAATCAAATAATTTTTGGTATTCAAATTGCTTTGGATCCAATGACGTTGGAAGCACAAAGTTTTGTCCCCTTAGGAATCTATTTTTCAATTTCATCCTGAAGAATACAGCCGTTATAAAAGATAAACTTCAAATATTGTAAATATTATTTGTTATTATCTGCTAACATTTTAGGATTAAGTCTAAAGGGACAAAACTCTATCTCCTAGCATTATCTAGGATTCTTATCTCTTTTATCTTATCTTCTAGTTAGATTTAAATTTTAAATTAAGTAATTTGATTGTAACATAACTCTCTTGTATTCAGCCTATATAAAGGCTTTATACTGATGCATTATTCAAGTCAATACATTTGAGAATTCATTCTCTCTACAAAACAGTCTCTCAATTATTAACATGGTATCAGTTGCTTAGTTTTTTTTTCCGATCCACAAAACCTAGAGAATACATACCTCTCCAACATCTGAAATTAGTTTAGGGTCTGATCAAACCCTCCCACAAGCAGATCTGGCGTATAGTTTATGCAAAGCAGAGCCAAAAAAAGATCAACAATGAGCAGCTTGGGAATTAAAACAAATGGCTGGGCAGCCATCAGAAAATTAATCAAAGTGTGACCATGGCAGCAAACGAAGGTAGCATTTCCTTTGCAAATACTGCTGGTAACAAAAATCTCATCCCTTGGATAGTCAATTCAGGGCTCTCGACCATATGACAGAAATAAAAGTCTCTTTCTTACTCTTACAAAGCAACCTTGTCAAAAGAGTGTGAAGACAATTGATGGTTCGATGACTGCAGAGAGAAAGGATTGGGACATACGTTAACAAGGACATTGTTCTTTCCTCTTTTTTATATGTTCCCAACCTAAAATGCAATTTACTCACAATCAATAGATTCTGTGATGTTTTCTAGTGTTTCACTCGGTTTGATTCATTGGTTGTGTTTTTCAGAAATGGCTTGGGGAAAAGAGATTGGCAATGCTAAGCTATGTAGTGGCCTTTATCTTCTTGAAGGTCAACCTCTTCCCAATGGACAAGTTCACTCAAGTTGCACCTTTAAATCCGTTTGTTTACCCTCTCAACTTTCTAGTTTAAGTTCAAATGAAATTTTGCTATGGCATTTTCGACTAGGTCAACCTAGTTTCTTTTATCTTCTGAAATTGTTTCCTAAATTATTTCTTACTAAAAAACCAGCTTCATTTACTTGTGATGTCTGTCAAATTGCCAAGCATAAAAGAAATTCTTACCATCCATCTTATAAAGCTTCACAACCTTTCTCTCACATCCACAGTGACATTTGGGGTCCTTCTAATGTTAAGAATATCTCAGGGGCTCAGTGGTTTCTTTCTTTCATTGATGATCACACTAGGACAACCTGGACTTATCTTATGAAAGCAAAATTTGAGACTGAGGAGATCTTTAAAAAATTATATTCTATGGTTGAAACTCAGTTTTGCAGTAAAATTAAGATATTCAAGAGTGATAATGGGAGTGAATTCTTTACTAAAACTTTGGGTATTTTTTTTAAAGAGAGAGGTATAGTTCATATTATCTCTTGTGTAAATACCCCTCAGCAAAATGGAGTAGCCGAGAGAAAAAATCGACATCTATTAGAGGTTACTAGAGCCCTCTTATTTTCTTCTAATGTCCCTAAGCATTTTTGGGGAGAGGCATTGCTTCATGCTACTTTTTTAATTAACAGGTTACCTAGTAGAGTTCTGGGGTTCAAAACACCAAGGGAGGTATTTCTTCAAACTTTTTCTTCCTTCAAACCAATGTCATGTACACTGCCCATTAGAGTTTTTGGTTCTTGTGCTTTTGTTCACATCTCTAAACAATTTCGGGGTAAGTTAGATCTTAAGGCCATCAAATGTATTTTTCTGGGATATTCTGCTTAGAAGAAGGGTTTTAAATATTATTCCCCTGTCACTAGAAAATTTTATGTTTCTATGGATGTTTCATTTCATGAATCTCAACCTTTTTTCTCAGATTCTCAATTTCAGCCTCAACAGATTCAGTTACTTCTAAATGAACCTACTGTTTTGTTACCTCTAAATGAACCTACTATTATACCCACCCTTATTCCAACACAGGATCCTATCCCTGAATCTACTATAATACCAGATTCTGTTCTTGAAACTTCATCTCCTAGAGTTGAATCCGTACCAAAAACTCCATTAAATCTTCCTTTCGAGAACCAACTTGAAACCAGAGAACTTAGTGTCTATACAAGGAAGAAAAGGAGGCCTATTCAGGACACTACACAGCTTAGGAATGCTCAAGAACTAGAACCGATCCCATTGTCCTTGGAGGAGGAGGAAGGTATGGAAAATTTGAATAATGATGATATTGAACATATTGATACATTTGGCTTACCAATTGCTAAAAGAAAAGGTATCAGAGAATGTACAAGTCATCCGATACAGAGATATGTGGCTTACGGAAAGCTAATGCCCTCATTTAAGGCTTTCACAACCAAGATTGATAATATCCAGATCCCTCAAACAGTACATGAAGCCTTGAAGGATCCAAGATGGAAAAAAGCTGTAGAAGATGAGATTCAAGCACTGCAGGAAAATAAAACTTGGGTGATGACTTCTTTACTTCCAGGAAAGAAGGTTGGAGGTTGTAAATGGGTATTTACAGTTAAATATAATTCGGATGGGAGCATTGAGAGGTTCAAAGCAAGGCTGGTTGCAAAGGGATTCACTCAGTCTTATGGGATTGATTATCGGGAGACATTTGCTCCAAAGGCAAAACTCAACACAAGAAGAATCTTATGTCCCTTGTCATGAATTTGGGTCGCCTCTTCATCAACTAGATATAAAGAATGCCTTCCTAAATGGGGATCTAGAAGAAGAGGTGTACATGCAAAGGCCACACCGTCTAGATGAAAACTCGGATCCAACTAAGGTATGTAAATTGTTAAAATCACTCTATGGTCTTAAACAATCACCTAGAGCATGGTTTGACAGATTTACCAAGGTCATTCTAAAAGTCAAGTTACCTTCAATGCCAAGCTGATCATACTATATTCATCAAGACCTCTTAAAAATAAAAAGGCTATTTTAATAGTCTATGTTGATGATATAATCATCACAGTGATGATGTTCGAAAAATCAGAAAATTAAAAGAGTTCTTGGCTCTGAGTTTGAAATAAAAGATCCGGTCGGTTAAGATACTTCCTAGGAATGGAAGTGGCGAGATCAAATGTTGGGGTTGTGATAAATCAGAGAAAGTATGTTCTAGATCTTCTTTCAGAGACAGGGATGCTAGGTTGCAAGCCTACCGAAACACCAACGGAGCATAATCTGAAGTAAAGAACTGACAACAATGGAGCTCCTACTAATAAGGAACAATATCAGAGGCTAGTTGGTAAGCTTATTTATCTATCACTTACACGACCTGATATTTCTTTTTCATTTGGTATTGTTAGTCAGTTTATAAATGATCCTAGAGAAGAGCATTTAGAAGCAGTGTTCAGGATTATGAGATATTTGAAGATGACACCAGGCCATGGCTTAATTTTCACCAAAAATGAGAACAAAAAAGTGGAAGTCTTTACGGATGCAAGCTGGGCAGGATAGCTTACATCTAGAAGATCTACAAGTGGATATTGTTCTCTAGTCTAGGGAAATTTAGTGACATGGAGAAGCAAGAAACAATCCGTAGTATCAAGAAGCAGTGCAGAAGCAGAATTTCGAGCCTTAGCTAATGGAATTTGTGAAGGGATTTGGATTCAAAGGTTGTTGTCGAACTAAAACTCAATCACAGTAAAGATTTTGAACTTCATTGTGATAATCAGTCAGCAATTAGTATTGCTAAGAATCCTGTACACCATGATAGAACAAAACACGTGGAGCTAGATCGTCACTTTATTTCTGAGAAGATCACTAGTGGGACAGACAAGCTAAATTTTGTTCCATCTCACAAACAACTAGCCGATGCACTCGCCAAGGCACTTCCAAGAATTACCTTTGATGAGCTCACATCCAAGCTTGGTCTCTACAATGTGTATTCACCAGCTTGAGGGGGAGTGAAGAATACAGCCGTTATAAAACATAAACTTCAAATATTGTAAATATTATTTGTTATTATCTGCTAACATTTTAGGATTAAGTCTAAAGGGACAAAACTCTATCTCCTAGCATTATCTAGGATTCTTATCTCTTTTATCTTATCTTCTAGTTAGATTTAAATTTTAAATTAAGTAATTTGATTGTAACATAACTCTCTTGTATTCAGCCTATATAAAGGCTTTGTACCGATGCATTATTCAAGTCAATACATTTGAGAATTCATTCTCTCTACAAAACAGTCTCTCAATTATTAACACATCCCTATTAGTTGAAGTAATTAGTCCTTTTGGGACCCAAATACTTCTAAAATATTTTCCATTTACAAATCTAGGGGCACTAGATTGTCTTACATAAAAATTTGCTTTTCCAAAATTGTTTTTCTTTTGAAGTTCATTGGAAATTAAATCTTTTTCTTTCTTAAGATCATCTATTTCTTTTCGATGATCTTTTTGTAAACTTTGAAGCAAATTTTGTAAATCTAAAACTTTAAGTTCAAAATCTTTGATTTTTGCTTCAAACTCCAAATTAGTTTTTAAAAGCAAATCATTTTCGATTTTCAATTTTGAAATCATCTTTTTATTTTTCGAAAATGAAGCCTTGAACTCAAAAACTAATTTGTCATAGGCTTCTTGTAACTCATCAAATGTATATGAATTTGAAATTGTATAAGATGAGTTAGAAGTTACCTCCCCCTCATTGAGGGTCATTAAGCATAGGTGGGCTACTTCATCTTCATCGGTGGAGTCTTCATCACTCCATGTAGCCACGTATGCTTTCTTTGATGATGATCCCTTTTTGTTGAAGCGAGGGCAATCGCATTTGGTGTACCTCGTCTTCTTGCAAATTGAGCATTTAGGGGGATCCACCATTTTCTTCTTCGATTCATGCTTGGATTCTTCTTTGTTGCTCTTCATGAATCGGGCAAATTCCTTGAAGAGATAAGCCATCTCTTCATCTTCACTTTCCTCCTCACTTGATTCTTCTCGGTGGCTTTTGGAGGATTCAAGAGCAATAACATTCACATTAATGCCTAGCTCCATGATTTTCTTCTTCCCCGTCTTCTTTATCTCTTCCTTCTTCTTCTTCACCTCTTCTTTTCCTTTCTTCATGATTTCATGAGTGAGAAGTGACCCCATGAGCTCATCTAGCTTTAGAACTTTGAGATTTTTTGCTTCGATGATGGCGGTCTTCTTTGAGTCCCATGACTCGGGAAGAGAGTAGATAAACTTTCGGATAAGCTTTTCTTCCAGAATGATTTCTCCATAGCCTTTGAGTCTATTGGTGATGGTGGA
>JAGYYJ010002238.1:0-16258 GCA_019671005.1 Hibiscus mutabilis | reverse complement strand
CTTTCTTGTCTGATTGGGTTCATGCTAGGGATTATTTATCTTGTGTTTCTTTTGGAACCTAGCCATGAACTAAATCTATTTGGCTATGGTTATTGTGTTTTGTGGTTGTGAACGATAACCTCGCCTATCTCTCTCATTTGATCTCATCTTTTCTTTTACTTTATTGCTTTCTAGATTAGTTATTAGTTAAACTCCTATAATCTTTATTTGTGTTTTTACTTTTTACAAAGGTAAGAGACTAGATTCTTGAAGTGGCACCAATCCTCGTGGAGACGATATCTTTATACTATAACTTGCAACGTGTATACTTGCACAATTGCGTAGCACTTATTACGCGCAACAAGTTTTTGGCGCCGCTGTCGGGATTGGCAATAGCGACTTTGTTTTTATTTTTTTGCACTTTCTTTTACTTTTCTTGTTTAAATTCAAAGGGCTAACAAACTTTGGTTTTGCATTGGTATATGACTGTGGCAAGACCGACTTCACCGTAATATCCCTTTGATCCGTAAATCGAACGAACCTTACAAAGACTTAGACGAAGGATAAGAGAAGCAATGGCAAATCAAGACGGCAATATGAATCAAGATGTTCGAAAGCAGAGGAGGAGTGATTCTGCACTAAATGTAACTATTCGAGACTATCTTGAAGAAGATCTTGATGGACTTAACCCAGAGTTGTCGCACTGAAATTGAAGCCACCACTTTGAGTTGAAACCGTAATGTTTAATATGATCAACACAATAGGTCAATTTGGCGGCTCAAAGAATCAAGATGCACGACAACATCTCAAATCTTTCCTCGAGATTTGCAACTCGCTCAAAATACACGAGTCACCCCCGATGTCTTACGATTAAGATTATTCCCTATTCACCGAGGGATAGGGCGAAAGCATGGTTGAATAGCATTCCCGCCGATCCATAGCATCTTGACCGATCTTTGTCGTGATTTCCTTTGCTAGATTTAATCCTACAAATTTGACTCGATAAGCTTCAGAACGACATTACTTTTTTCGGCAGTGATGATGAATCCATGTACGAGGCTTGGGAGCGATATAGAGAACTTCTACACAAATGCCCCTACACGGATTCCCGTGTGGGACTCAAGTAACAATGTTTTACAACGCCGTGAATACACCAACAAGGATGATGCTAGATGCCCTCGCAAACGGGCATACTCCTAGATAAGTCACGGAGGAAGCAATGCAAATTTTAAACAGGCGGCCAAGAATGATTATCAATTCCCATCTACTAGAAGAGGAGGAGTTAGACGCCAAGCCACAATACATGAACTAGATCATCGATTCACTTTCGCACAATTGGCCACTTTAACCAAGATGGTCCAAAATATGCAAAACCAAACAACACACATGAAGTCAAGGTAATGGATTCTTTTTGTGAGTTATGTGGTGATAACCATAATTCTTCTCAATGTATGCAGAATCCGAATCCAGCTTCTATGTGGGGAATTACAATCGAACAACAACATGATGTCCAATACATACAATCCAAATTTTGGAAGAAGCACCCAAATTTTTCATGGAGTAATCCCAACAATGCTCTAAACTGTAACAATGCCTGTGTCGAGCCTCGTGATAGCACTTGGCCGGGTTTATGGATCCCGAGACCATTTGAGGCGAGATTGCCCACGGCTGGGCTCAGGAGGGTCGTGCAACCGCGCATGTGGTGGCTAATGCTTGTTGGAGTTGTGGGTTGGGCGACCACCGAGGCGTGATTGTCCGCTGTTGGCTCGAGGTGGGCAGTGGTGCTACACCTGTTGTTGTTCAAGCAAAGAGGGTCGCGGTCGTGGGCCGCGACCGCTTCAAAGCCGAGATAGGGGACAGAGGATCGTGGCTCATACCGCTATCCAACCCGAGGGAGGTGGACCGACTAGGTTTATGCTCACCGTGAGGGTCGCAATAACACCGGCGTGATTGCAGATACTTTTACCCTTCGCCCTCGGTCGCTGTATTCGCTGGTTGATTCTCGATCTACTTATTCATACATTTTGAGCGAGCATGCCGAGTTGCTTGATATAGCTGCTGAAATTTTAATGTGGGAGTTAGAGTGACTAGTTCTCTGGAGACGGTCTTGGTTAGAGGTTGTATCGTGAGGTGTCCACCGATGGTTCAGGGGTATGTGTTTGTCGAGACTTGATGGAGCTACCATTCTATGGTTTTGATGTGATCTTAGGTATGGATTGGTGACCAAACATCGGGTCGTGGGGTGGATTTTGAGACCAAGCTGATATCTTTGAGGTTGTCGGATGATTATGAGGTGGTGGTTTTGGCGAGAATGCCAAGTTTTTGTCTAGTGTTGTTTCAGCTTTGGAGGCAAGATGAATGTTGATCTGTGATGTCGCTTATTTGGCTTATGTTATAAATCCCGGATCAAAAGTGTTGAGAGCGCAGGATGTTCGCACCGTGATGTGAGTTTCCCAAGCGTTTTTCCCAGAGGAATTACCGGGGTGCCACCAACCATGAGGTAGAGTTTGGCATCGAGGTTTTTGCGGCACAATACTAGTACCGATTGCTTCATACCGCATGGCTATGAAGGAATTGAAGGAGTTAAAGATGAAGTTGCAGGAGTTGTTGGATCGGGCTTTATTAGACCCAAAGATTTCACCGTAGGGAGCGCCAAAGTTGTTTGTTAAGAAGAAAGATGGTACGCTATGGATGTGTATAGATTACCGGTAATTAATAGTTGACAATAAAGAACAAGCATCCCTTACCGCGGGATTGATGATCCGCTTGATCAGTTCCAGTGGAGCTTAAGTGTTTTCCAAGATAGATCCGAGGTCGGGTACTATCGCTAAAGGTGAAGGAGGTGGATGTGCCCAAAATAGCCTTTTTGTACGAGGTACGGCATTACAAATTTCTTGTGATGCCGCTTGGTTTGACCAATGCTCCAAATTGCTTTTATGGACATGATGAACCGTGGTGTTTCATGAGTTTTGGATCAGTTTGTGGTGGTGTTTATCGATGATATCCTTGTGTACTCTTGTACCGAGGAGGATCATGATAGCCATTTGCTAATTGTGCTTCAAAACTGGGCGGAGAATCAGCCGTATGCTGCTTACAAATGTGAGTTCCGCTTAAGGAAGTTGTGTTTCTGACATGTGATGTTGGCCAAGAAATTCGTGGTCGATCCATATAAGGTTGATGTTGTAATGGGTTGGAAGGAGCCCAAGTCCGTGACGGAAGTTAGAGTTTCCTAGGTTTGGCAAAAAGATTACCGGAGGTTTGTGGAAGGGTTCTCCAAAGCAGCAGCTCACAACAAAGTTGCTACGTAGAATGTTAAGTTTGAATGAACGGAGGATAGGCAAAGTGAGCTGGAAGGTTGAAGAAAGCCTTGACGCGAGCCCGATTTTGGTTCAACCAGAATCGTGAAAGGAGTTTGTTGTTTATAGTGATGCGTCAGTATGTTGGGCTTGGTCATGTTGATGCAAGAAGGTAAGGTAGTGGCGATGCATTCAGGCAAATGAAGGTGCATGAACGTAATAATCCTACTATGATCTTGAGCTTGCAAATGTAGTTTTCGCTTGAAGATCCGTGGCATTATCTCGTATGGTGTGAAATGTGTGGTTTACACGGATCATAAGAGCTTGAAATATCCGATGTCATAGAAGGAATTGAATCTTAGGCAGCCTAGATGGTTGGATTTGCTTAAGGATTATGATCTGACCATTGAGTATCATGGGAAAGCCAATGTTGTAGAGGATGCTTTGAGTAGGAAAGCGGATGTGGAGTTGAAAACCATGTTTGCTAGGTTGAGTGTGACGAATGACAGAGGTTTGTTGGCTGAGTTGCAAGTGAAGCCATCCTTGTCACGTATGATTAAGAGAAGCAATCGTGGTGATGGAGTTTGGTATCTCACGCGGAAGATATCGTGGATGGAAATCCTACGAATTTTCATTTCAACGATGATGAGGTGTTGTGTTTGAAAGGTCGAATAGTGGTGCCTGAGGACGAAGAGTTGAGGCGTACTATTTTGACTGAGGCACACGCTAGTCCTTTTGCTATGCATCCTGGTAGTACTAAGATGTATCGAGGGTTAAAAGAGGAGTACTATTGGGTTGGATCAAAGAGGGATGTGGCTGATTTTGTAGCTGGATGTATGGTTTGTCACGGGTAAAGATCAACATCGCCTCTTTCGGTTGTTGCAACAAATTGAAGATACCGAATAGAAGTGGGAAAATCACCATGGATTTTGTGTCCGGGCTGCCTTTGATGCCACCAAAAAGGATTCTATCTCGGTGATCGAGATCGGGTTTACGGCGTGCGATTTTGTGCCAAAGCAGATACTACGATACCTTAGACAAAGTTGGCTGGGTTGTACATCTCTAAGATAGTGTGTTTGTAACGGGTGCCCAAATCTATAGTTTTATAGGGATCCGCAGCTCATCGCAAGGTTTTAGGTGAGTTTACATCGTGCTTTGGGAACCCGTTGAGTTTCAATACCGCACTCACACTCACCGGATGGGCCACTGAGCACGTGATTCAAGTTCTCGAGGATATGTTGAGGAGTTGTGTTATTGAGTACCAGGAACTTGGGAGAAGTAGTTGCCACCGTGGAGTTTGGTTACAATAACAGCTTATCATGCTAGCATACGATGGCCCCTTATGAGGCATTGTATGGCAGCGAAGTGTCGACGCCTGTGTTAGGCAAAAGCTGGGGAAAATATGTGTCTATGCCCAACGTTTTGAAAGGCATGACCGAAAAGGTAAAGTTGATATGTGAGCGCTTAAAAGCGGCTGCAGATCGCTGTAAATTCTACGCTGATTTGAAGCGAGGGATATAGAGTATGTTGTGGGTGATAAAGCCGCTTTTTGAAAGTGTTGCCTCAAAAAGGTGTTATGCTTTTGGGCAGAAAATGAAGCTTAGCCCGAGGTTCATTAGACCATACGAGGTCGCTGAGTGTGTGGGTCCCGCTATGCACCGCTTGAGGTTACCTCCGGAGTTAGGAAAGGTTCATGATGTGTTCCACGCTTTGCCATGAGGTATAGGTCGGATCCATCGCATGTCATGCCGGGTGGAAGGGATCGAGTTGAGACCAGACCTATCTTATGATGAGGAACCAATAGAGATTCTGACACCAGCAGAAGGTGCCCGTGGCAAGATAGTCGAGCTGGTTAAGGTGTTGTGAAGCATCACGGTGTTGAGGAGGCTATGTAGAGAGCGTAAGCCTGATATGTCGAACGAAGCTCGCGACTGCTTCTCCGTAAATTTCGAGGACGAAATTTCTAAAGTGGGGAGAGTTGTAACGCCCGGTTTTAGGGCTTAGCGGTTTAGTGGGTTATTAGACGGTTTGGTGGACTGGAGTAGAGATTCGAGCCTGCTCTGGATCATATTTTTCTGTTGGAAAAATTATAGGAAAATGTTTAAAAATCATTATTAATTATACATTTAATAATGGTGGAATCAATTTTGAAAAAATTAGTTTTGAAGGTAGACATTTTGGTTAGGGACCAAAATGAAAGTTTTGAAAATTGTGATTTTCTAGTGACTAAAATGAAAAGGATCAATACTTAGAATCTTTAAGGAGCTATTTTACCAATTTGTTTCTGAAGGTTTCTCTTAATTTAATTAATTTAAACATATGCTTTAATTAATAATTAAAGGGGATATTGTTAAAAAGGTGGTTATCTTTTCTAAACAAAAATCACGCTATTTTTTTCTCTCAACTTTGTCTCTCTATTCTCTCCTTAGACAAACACTCAGATTTCATCAAATTTCTAGAGGTGAGGTGGTTTCTAACTTGATTTTATTGTTCTAGATTGTTTATACAAAATCTCACATTAATCTTGTGATTTCTTAGCTTTTCACAAATCAATTGAGGGAGAAACTTCACAATAGGGTTAAGGTCCGAGATCTCCTCTATTGTATGGTTCTTTATTGAAATTCCCAAGCATTTGATCCTTGCTTTTGCATTTCTAATATGATTTTGATGATTTTCTAATGATTTAATAAGATCTTTGGGGAAATGTGTTGATTCGCGAATTGAATCTGATTTCCAAAGATGTAATGGTGATTTGACTCATATTTTGATGTTTAATAATGTTGATAAGTGATTTTTATCAATGGAATCCCGAAACATAAGAGACTCTCTTTGTTTAAGTTGTTAGTTTTGAGGTTTTGTGTTGAAATTATGGTTGTTAGGTTGTTGGAGGTGGTAGGTTGTCTTGGATCTGCTTTTAGATGTGTTTTTGGTGTTGAAAATGACGCTAGGTTGATAGATGTTGGATGGGTTGTGAATCGGGTGCTTTGGCCTTGATTTCGGTTGTTGTGGAGGGTTAATTGTGAGGGTGTTGTGGAAATCCAAGAAGGATTGTGTTTTATGTGTTTAGAATGCATTATGATGCATTAATCATCTATTGTTGTGTGGTAAAAATAGGGAGGTTGATCCAGGGTGTTTAGGAAGCGAGAGACTTCGGGATGCTTGTTTGCGCTGGTGAATCAATCAAGCTTTATCGGTGAGTGAAAACGTGGTTTAAAGCGTTTTGATATGTTGAATAGAGTTATGGGAGTTAAGGTAGGGCTTGAAACGCTTACCTAGACTCGGAAAGTAAGTATAAAGTGGATATCTCTCTCTACGTGCTAGTTTGAAATGGTTTTATGCACTTGTTTTAATTTACATGTTACCTGTTGTTTAAGCATTTTTAAAGTACTTGAGATACGCTTTTAAGCATGTTTTGCTGAATGATGCACATGGTAAGTGATACTTGTAAATATGCGGTTTATACTTGTATTTTAAAGCATGGTTGTTGCTTGGAAATGGCATGGTTTAATGCTTGTTAGAAACAATGAGGTAAATGTTATTTGGTTAATTATATTGGCAAGAGATGTGGTTTTAAAATTGTTATCGAATATAGTTTGCCGCCATAGGATTGAGTGCACTATAAAATAAGTCGCTTGGATGTTGAGGGGTTTATATTGTGTAAATCAATACTCCATCCAAGTACCCTAACGGTAGAGGGGTTTAACGGCACCGAATACCCCAAGTAGTGGGGTTAAGCATCTAACCGATGAGGGGGATGGGTTTCGCGGGGCTGTTATTGTACCCGTTGTCAATGTACCGCGATTGTAATTGTATCGCTATTCCGGCTGAGATGGCTTGAAGTGTTGGGTTAACACTTGTTGAATCCGTATCCAATGAACTCTTTGTTAATGGACTTGTTATTGATCACTTGAAAGCCAATATAATTGTTAATGTATCATTGAAATGTTATGTTGTATAATGTGATTTATACATGTTTCTCCTAAGCATTGCATTTGGTAGTAATGCATGGGAAGGCTTAAGGAGGGTTAGCAATGGGATTTGCTGTTGATTAATGATACTTGTAGCATATGGTTTATTATGCTGGTTTTAATGATATAAAGTGCATGTTTCAAAAAGGGCATGATGATGATGTTTTTAAAGGATGATGTTAAATAAACGGTTTTAAATGCATTGATGGTGGTTGTTTTGAGCATTCCTCACTAAGCCTTGTGTGCTTACGCCTTGTTATCCATGAATTCGATAATTGAGGTCTTGGTAGGCAACAAGAAGCAAGGGATCTTGGCAAGACTTGTTTCCAAAGCATGTCTTGGTTTAGACTATAATGAATAAGGGCAATAGGGTACCTATTGTGTTTTGGGAGATGTTTTGTGAACCCATGTTTGAGCATATTTCTTTAGTTGTTCTTGGATTGTAAATGGCCTTTAAAGTTTGTTTTGATGTCAGGTTTACCTTTTTGACATGTTGCTTGAATGGACATTAGAAGCATGCCTATAGATTCCCTTTGATGTTTGATACTTGTTGTGCTGTAGGAAATGAAGTTTCTAGTTGGCTTGTGATACGATGGCATGTTGGTATGGTGTTATAAGCATGTTGGAATGGTTTGAGATGAAAAAATAGCAAATTGTGGCATTGCAAAGTCCAGAGCACCGAGACGCGGGGACCGTGATTTCCAGACGGCTAGGCAGCTTTTGGCCCGAGGGATTGGTACGCTGTAAGGGAGTACCGGCACACATAGGTGATTTTTGGCTTGGCGCCGACGACACGGGTAATGGTTTATCGGTACACATTCTAGCCTCTGGAATTTCATTTTTTCAATCCAAACCCGTGTACTGATACCCATGTAAGCGTACCGGAACGTATATTTGAAAGATTCAAAAGTTAGGTAAGTTCGTTATGGCATATCGATACCTACCGTGGTGTATCAAGACGGGTATTTTATGCGCATCGGTACAAAGACACCGCACCGATACCCGAGGCCATTTTCTATAATGTTGGCTTGGCAGATTTGCTTTCTTTGCATTCTAGTCCCTGAATCTTGTCCATGCGATAGTATGAGCTTGAATGATCAATTTGAGATGAAATTTGAGATAAATGATCAGAACTTGACTAATTAAAGATTGTATACTAAAAGTGGCTTAAATTATGCAAATTTTTATATTTGCAATTTGGTCCCTAAATTGCAAATGTGATCTTTGGATGTCAAAATGATGCCCGGCTGAGGTGGGGTTATACTTGAGTGATGCATGTACACGAGGGACTAATAATTGGCATCTAGACAAGATAAAGAAAAAATGGACCGGGTTTTGTTGAATCTCTTCGCTTGTCGCCGCAAACCTAATGTAGCTTCTCGATTTGGTCCGCGCTAGACCGGCCAAGGGGGTTACACCATTAGGTACATTTTTTAGAGCATCAGTGCCAATGTTGATTTTGTGTTGTCTTGCAAAAAATTCAAAAATTCGATTTGATTTTTAACTTTGGCATTCATACATGAGCTTTCACCCGCCTCAACCCTTAAGTGGGAGAGATTACTTTGTTTCGTGGGGTCTTCACCTTGTAGTGTTGTAATGTGCCCCCGCAATAGTGGTCCTTGTATTTCATGGGTTTTTCACCTCTCAGATGGTATAAGGGTCATATTCTCCCGAATCGATGTCCCAAATGATAGTTCAGATAATCTCAGATATTTCAATTATTATTCACCGCTCATTTCATTTTATTTATTTGACTAGTCTGTTACAATCGACTGCTTTCTATTGTTTATTTTTTTCTTGCATCCGCATTGCATATCATAACATACATGGGTGTTGATTCAAGAGAAATCCATTTTAGAAGGAGTTTAATATGGAATGGGGGTTCTGTAATGACAAAAGCGATAATGCTACAGTTTGGGGATGGTACAAGCGCCAGCTGTAGATGGAAAATGAGACACCGCAGCAGGACATGTATAAAAAAAATACCGGGCCACATTGATAGTTTCCTAGCATAATGACCTTCATGAGCTGAGGGAAATATGGCAGCATTGAGATTCAAGCATGAAGCATGGCTTCCAACAAGAGTTTGGCGACATAGCCTTTCTATTAGATGTGCAAAATGACATGTATTTGTTCGGGCCTTAGCGCACTTCTAGAACCCATGGTATAATTGTTTCACTTTTGGGAAGGTAGACCTGACTCCAACCTTCGAGGAATATTCTACTTTACTGCTTTCCGAAAATCAAAGAGGAGAGAATCTACATCAAGCCCAAAGATCCTCCACCTTCACGGAGAATTTGGTTAGCATCACCGGGATGAGTAAATAATGGTTCAAATGGAAGATTCCAAGGAAAGGAAAGGTCGACATATACATTGGGCACACATCCGAGGCTTAATTCACTAACATCTTGACCTACCAAAATAGAGGTACCTATTCAATTTTGGTATTTATGGTATGGTCATCTTTCCAAAATCGTTGGACATATAGATTATGCCACGCAGATCTGCTTTTGAGAAGTTAAAGAATGGGATCAACCCGCCCAAATGCATTCTAGCGTAAACTTTTCGATCACTAAGCGCATGCAAAAAAATGGGCGAGGGCAGGTTCCTAGGATGTGTTCTGTTGTTAGAATTTTGGATCCGGATTCACTTATGGGATTTAAAATATTCTCACCAGATGTGCCTCACCACCTTCTCTCCTATAAAGACTTTTTTAGAAGAGTACAAAGCTGAGACCATGACTGAGGAGCAATGGATGGCTGGCTTTCAAGACCTATGAGATGACACAATCAGATGGAAGGTACCATGGCTAATATTGAGTAACTTTCCTTATCGCTAGGAGAATATGACTGGGTGCCTCTGCTAGGGATTTGGGGAGGAAGTGGATATTGTCCCTTACTCGTGTCACGCCAATATGGCTCGATGCAGTTTGTTTCTGCCACTTACGGGTTAAACATGTCAGACTTCGAATACGAGGGAAATAGCTACAAAACACAGGTCCAAAAGATAAGCCGCTTGTGGAAGCGCACGATATAGTTGAAGTCTACAAAGGTGATTCACCTTTACCCTCGCTACGAGCAAAGGAGACTTAGCCGGGTTAATGATGTCGCTCCTCGTGCGAACTCGTGAGTTGTCCGAACTATAAAAGAACATATGGAAGAGGCTCTTTCAAACTTGGAAAAGGCTAAGAGAGCCCATCAAAATGAGGTACGAGCCTTGGAAAAGCGATCACTGACCTAAAAGTAGCAAATTACCTTGCCTTTATAAATGTGGAGAAGTACGAGCGGCAAGAGAAAGACCTCATGAAACAGAAGAAAATCCTCGAAGCTGATCATAAAGACTTGAGGGAAGAGTGGCTGGAGCTAAAACAGAACCCGCGGAGAGATGGTTTGGGGCACCACCGCAAAGAATTGACCGCTAAGCTACTAAAGGAAAGAAAGTGAGCAGATAGCTATTCTCGTAAATACGGGTAGTCGAAATAGGTAGACAAAAAGACGAGGGAGCTAGAAGCCATTACTCAAGAATTGGCCGCCAAAAGCTCAAAACCAGGGACTCAAGACTTAACGAGGAATTTGAAGCCCAAATTCGCAGCTGGAAGGACTTCTACAAGAATATCACAACCAAGATGACGAGCTGCACTAAGCCTTGTACGAGGGGAAAATGAGTTGTTAAAGGCTAAGGTGACTAAACTTAAGGATGCTCTTCGTGATCGCAAGAAGAGGATGGTGTCTTTGAAGGAGCATTGCAGAAGATAATCACCGAATAGTATATGGATCGCAACAGTCGGGCCAGCCAATCCGAGATCAGCATAGAGTGATGCAGATGCCATGGTGCAAGCATAGGGGTAGCCCGATACATTCAAGGCTTGGCTAGAAAAGCACATGAGCTTAGGTGCACGGTCGCCTAGAAATCGAGTTGGGATCTCGGTGTATGCTCTACTTCAATAGGTAGAAGTCTAAGGGATGGAAGCTAGTCGCCATCTCAGAAACGCTGCTATCTTTGCTTTTTGTAATCAGACTTCTTCATCTAATGAAAGTCTTTCTAAGGACTACTTAAATCAACACATACATGTGCATTCATTCTGCATAACGACATCATTGATTTTCTAATAAAGCTTATTTTAGCATTGTTTGCACCTTCCATTTTGTAAATTAATACATTCATTGCATTAAACACATTGCTAATGGATAGAAGATATTAATCTCAGAGTGAGGTAGCAAAGAAAGACAAGAAAATAATTTCACTGGTACAACTTCAAAATCATGGACAACTTAGTGGCTAGAGTAGAGAATCTTGAGGAACTTCGGGACAAATTGATTGGGACCTAGAGAAAATGATGACACATATAAAAGAATCTCAAGAAAAATTCTGAGAGAAAATGAATGAGCTGATGAGTATTATGATTACAAATTGCAGGCATCTCTACAGCTAGGGTTTCTTTTGAAATAATGCATCGAATCAACTTTGCTATCCTTGGCCCGAGTGTAGCAAAGATCTTTTGTAAAGGGCATATGTCATGTTTGGTGATTTTTATTCCAAAGAAGAATGTATTTTGCTTAACATACAATGGCCTTGAAAGCATGTATATGTATATCTCTTTTGCCTATGTAGGTCCCTTTAGATATCATTGCAAAATACAACATTGAGGTCAATTGAATATTGTGATAACGATAAGGTCTAATTTCTCTCCTAATAGACTACTACCAAAGAAAGCAAGATTACTATTCCTTTGATGATGTTCGATGATGAAAAAGCTCCAAACTTAACTATGCATAGTTGCTTGAAATTGAAATTCTAAGTTTAGTCTTCTATGAAATAATGAATCAAAATATATAGGAAAAATAAAATATTAAAAGAAAAACCACTTTTTGCTCAAAAGCCTGTAATAGGCATGTTTAAGCCTGGTAATAGGCATTTTCAAAGTCCGTAATAGGCGTCAATAAAGAAAATACAGAAAGCATACACATGCATCTAAAATTCTATTCTTAGAATGATATTTCTTCACTCTAATGGTTAAACAAGTCCATTTTCTTGATGGAGCAAAAGTGAGAATTGAGAAGGAGTAGTCTTCTATAGCAACGCTGTAATCATGAGGATGAACCGAGTCATTAAATGGAATTTTGAGACTTAGAATCGCCATAATATTCAAAGTTTTCACAGTATACAAGCTATACTTGGAATGGTCACCAAAGGTTAAATCTGGGACGCTTTTGCACTTGATATTCGAGCTTTATTCTTTTATATATATATATATATATATATATATATATATATATGATTTTGGTTTCAAGGTTTTGTATGCTAATCCAAAAGAACACACTTCATTGGGATGACAATCAACAAAATTGACATTTTAAGCAAAAAGATTTCCTTACATTACTTTAGGAGTAAGCTTCAGTGATACGAGGTTGTAGATACAAATGATCGGGCTAACATAGAGAAATAGCTCATCAAGGATTACAATGAGAATGATGACAAAAGTACATATGCCGGAAAGTTTGAGATTTAAAGCAAATTTCTCCCATTCAGAGAAAAGAAGAATGAACCATTGAAGGGAATAATATCTCCATACACAAGGAAAGTTTATTTAATCTAAGGCATTTGCTCGCCAAAAGCTTGAAGATAGAAAAAGACTTATGTGATGGGTCAATATCGACAAATCAATTGTGCTCAAGACTGAATAGGAGAAGTACCAAGAGGTAAATGGGTGCATGATAAGAAAATAGTTGAGCCCAAGATTGAATGGGGCAATGATGAGCAAAAGAGTGGTAAAGGTCCTTCAATAGTATAGGGACTAAAAGAGAATGTTCGCAGAAATGAGAAATAGCTCGATCAAAAGAGTGTTATGGGGGCATATTTGAGATAAATACCCAAACGATAAGAAGAGGATTGAAGAGCATGCAAGAAGGGAATGAAGTGAAGAAGAAATCGAGACTTACCTTTTAAGGGCCAAGAGTTTTAAAACAACCCTGAAAATATTTCATTTTATTCATCATATAGATAGGCATCCTTAAGATTAGAGCTACTAACTCGCATTATTCAAGTTTCTTGTCCTGCTTTTCTGACAGATGCTTAAGAATTTAAGGAAAATCAAATTTTTATGCTTCACAAATGAAGAAGCAACTCTCAACAAAGATTCAAGAGTTTTTTGTACTCAAACGCTTGTGATTTGATGGCTATGACGGTCGTAAATCTGGGCATCCTTTAAGGTTTTTTAGTCTTCACCTTCACTAAGCAACAAAACTTTCCGCAAATCTTGTGACGAGATACCCTTTTATGCCTATGACGATTAGAAATTGGGGTATGATCTTTCAGTCTTTTTCACCTTTCATGGAAGCAAAGAAAATCATGTGGTAGTTTCAAGCAAGTTACACTTTAATGTCAAGACGGTCGAAACCCGGGCATCCTTTTAATTTTTCACTTCAACTTTCACGGAGCAACGAAAAATTTCTAATAGTCTCATAGCAATATGTCATTTTGATGTCAAGACTACGTAACTCAGTGGCATCCTTTTGATTTTCCCGCTTTGGCTTTCTGGAAGAAAAGAAAATCATGTGGCAATCTCAAAGTGAGTTACTCTTTCGTGCCTATGACGATAAGAAATCGGGCACACCATCTAGGATTTTGCAAACTTTAGCTTTCGGGAAGTATAAAAAATCTTCTAGTCGCCTTGCAACAAGATACCATTTCATGCCTATGACGATCGAAATCGGGTATGATCTTTCACCTTTGGCTTTGCGGAAGCAAGGAAAATCTTGTGGTAGTTTCAAAGCAAGTTACACTTTGATGTCAAGACGGTTAGAACCCGGCATCCTTTCAATTTTCCAAATAATTTTCACAGAGCAACGAATATTTTCTAATAGTCTTGCAAATGAGATGTCATTTTGATGTCAAGACGGTCGAACCCGGTATCATTTTTTTCTATCTTTGGCTTTCGGGAAGTAGGAAAAATCATCCGCAATCTCAAAGTGAGTTACTCTTTCGCGCCCTATGATGGTTTCTTCATCCCTAAGTCGAAATCCTAGCTACTTGTGCATGCCTTGATAATACATCCCCGCGTGAATCAAGGGTGAACAACAACCAATCTTGCGCCCTTCTTAGCCGCTGAAATCCTTAACTTATTCCTAAGCCGGATTAATCTTCACCATCAATAGATTGAATAAAGATCATATTCATTCGCTTTGAATCTAACTCTCCGATATTAGATAAATAGATGAAATCACGAGATCCTCTCCCAATTCACTCACAAAACAAGAATAAGAAACCAAGAATGAATAAACCTTGAATAGAAAAGTGCAAACCTTATTTACTTTGAACACTTATCACACCCCAAACTCAACTATTGCTTGTCCTCAAGCAATGCAAACTCATAATTACCGCCAAGACTTCAATTTTCACAAACTTAGCTTTGAACTTGATTTCACCTCTCAAACCGGGCACAAAGTATGATTGGCTTTTTATTTTTCGAAAACTTAGGAGTTACTCTAATCAAACTATAATGCTTGTGAGTGTGTGTGAGTTGTGTGTGTTGATTTTTTTTGATTCTATGCAAACAATAGGTTTTCAAATTACTTTATTGGGTTCTTTTTAACATGTTTTAACTAGAGCCAGCTTTGGGCACCTCTAGTGTTTTGTTTTTAGTTTTCTTAAGTTAATTTATTCGACTAGAGCCGGTTTCGCACCTCTAGCTATCAAAAAATTTTAACACATACTAGAGCCAGCTTCGGCACCACCTCTAGTGATCAATTTTTTTAGCACATGCTAGAGCCAATTTTGGCACCTCTAGCATTCATCCAATTTTTATTCTAATCCCCAATTTGTTAATTATCAACCTAAGTTCACTAGAATTCTTAAATCAATCAAACCACAACAAAGTTTCATCAAATTTAGCATCATAGTAAAATTCTAAGTTTTTCCATGGTTATCCTAGAATAAAATTCTATCAATTAAGTGCATTGGCAAAGTCATCATCGGATATTCATCAAATCTAAGCAATTTTGTTCCAACTAAAGGCATGGCAAGCAATTTATGTATCCTAAATGTAATACTTAAGATGAATGTAACTAAACATGGTAACTACTAATAACAATCCCCCCAAACTCGAGTGAGGCATTGTCCTCAATGCATGCATTAAAGAAAATAAAAATAACAAAAATAAAATGCATACGAGGACTTACTCCGAGAGTCATCATCGTGAGATGATTAGTTTCCTTTGGTCGGTGTCTTGATTCTCTTGCTTGAACGCTGATGGTTGTTTTCTTGTTGCCGGTGGTGGAATCGATCCTCGTACGGGTTGTCCTCATCGCCCTCTTCATCAATGTCATTGGCTTTTCGCTGGAGGATTCAATTGGTGCGGTCTTTGTTGGTGCAATGGAGACTCTCGTCCAATCTGAAAAATCAGAAAATGATTCCGTAGGAGTTGATTCGGGCATAGGTGCTTTACCTTGGCTTTTGCAAAGGGTTGCCGGATGTCTTTAGCTTTGCTGCCGTGGCATCAGATCTCGGCAGAAAGATTGGGAACGGCACGCGATTGTCCGGGTACTTTTCTAGGATGACTTGGGTGATGGCATTGTTGTGCTCCTTCATGTACCGCATGAACATTAGTTGTCGGTCTTCAATTTGCCTTAGGTGGCTTGCCAATGGTTGCAAGAGTGCTTCAAAGTGTCCCGGTTGATGGCCGAGTTGCCCGGCATTAGGTGCTTGGGCATTAGGATTGCCGGGCGGCAGGAGTTGCCGCGGCAATTGGAGGCCTTGAAGAATTTCCCCGCCTCCCATTAGCTTTGATTTGTGCTTGATTCCAACCGACTTTGGTAGGGCCTTTTCATCGGTGGACTCACTTGGGACATGCATCTCCTGCAAAGATTAGAAATTATATATCAACGGGTAGTATTGTGTGTGGTGGGCATTAAAGAAGTTTTAACAAACTTATTCCATAGTTTTGCCTCGGGTTTAAGCCGAAGGCGATTTACCGTGCCCTTGTATTTACCGGGCTGCTCCAATGAGTTCCCTGCTGAG